>PVIR01005770.1:0-70119 GCA_004026965.1 Petromus typicus
GCCACTGGTTGAATTTGCAGACTTGGAACCCCTGGCTAGGGAGAACTGATTGTACTTTTACTTTTCGCTCCTTCTTTTCTTGGTGTCTTATCAATGTTTGCGGACAGGAGAAGGGGCAACGTGTCCGCTGTTCAGGGTAGAAGAAGGCTTATTGATCACCGCTGTGGAGCAGCACTGTCCAACGGAACTTCCTGCCAGGATGGATCTGTGCTGTTTGATACAGTAGCTGCCAGTTATAGAGGCAGGTGGGCCCTTAACATGTGGCTAGTTCAATAAGCAACTGAATTTTAATTTTACTGAAGTCTAGCTCATTTATATCTGAGCTAAAACGGCCACATACAGACACAGTGAAGGGAAATGACATGGTGTCCTCAGGCCTTGGTGGAAGGGACTGTCTTCCCTGGGGCTAAACTCAAGGTGATACACCTCCTTCCACCCCTCCACCGGCCATGGCCAATGAGATCTCCTTCCTGGGTTGGGGTGACGAGTATCACTGAGGCCAAGGGATTGCTGGGATAAGAGAATGACGATCACCACGTGGGACCTGGAGCTGCACAGGCCAGGGGAGGAGAGACTTAGTCTCCACTCAACCTCGTTCACTGTCCTGGGCAGAGCTGACTGCTGAGGGCTGCAAGGACAGGGACAGCTTCCTCGTCAGCTGCTTTAGAACTGGAGGGAGAGTAAAAGGAGCCTACCCAATGGGTGGCTTCAGGGCCTGAGGAATTTTCAGCTGCCCTGACAGACAACTTCTCCGGTAGGCTGCTGCTAACTCCACATCACTTTCTCTGGCCAGTGACCCACCTTTGACCTCCTCTCAGCGTCCCCTGACCTAGAACCTCATCTCTAGTGACTCAAAATCCACTTGTCCACTTTGTCCCTTCAGCTCTGTGAAGAAGCACCGTGCCGTTAGCATGGAATCCAAACTGAGCTGTCCCGTGAGAAGCGGGTAACCTTCTAAGGGGTGGCATGGGACATATTCACATGGCAGTGAGGGAAACCTATGAGCTGGAGGAAGGGTTTGGGAGACAGGAGAGGATTAGTAGGTAGCCCCAGACTGCCCAAGGCCTCGAGAGCCAGGCAGCTGAGTGAGGACCAAGGGGAAGCACCATAAAGCAGACACCCTTGGGCTGGGGGTGTGGTACCCTGGTAAGCCTGGCAGAGACTTCAGGTTCTTTGGATGGCTTTTCTGCCATGATCGCAGTGCCTCTGCCTCGGGTTCAGGCACAGGTGAGCGTATAAGTCTTAAGGAGTGCACCAGTGATGGACTTCAGTTAAGTTTCTTATTGCAGAAACAAAATACTGATACCCACAAATTAAAGGAGGAAAGGCTTATTTTAGCTCACCGTTTATAGAGTTCAGTCCACAGCTGCTCGCTGTGAGGCAGGGTGGCACAGCAGAAGTGAGATAGTCCACGGAATAGCAGGCAGGAAGCAGGAAGCAGCATCAAGCCTCCTTGTCCCTTGGTGTTCCATCCAGGTTACTAGCTTGTAGGTTGATGGCGCCCACACCGGGAGTGGGGGCTTGTTTTCTGTAAATCCATTCAGCCACCCCCAGAACCATTAAACAAATAACGGGCTAATCCGGTACCACACATCCCACCTCCCCAAAGCCTCACCTAGGAGCATGTGAGGCTTGGAGGGAGTCTAGACACAGCCCTTTATCTGCCCTCACTCTTTTGATTTTGGCAATTCTGGGGGACAAGGGAATGAGACATTCTTGTTCCTGTTTTACAACATGGAGAGGAGGTTGGAGGACTCACACACGGTCATACAGGAGCTCTGGGGCCTAGTTCTGATTCTCTGTCTCTTGCCAAAGGGCTCTTCCTTAAATATGAACCAAGGTCACCAGGTGTCGCCTTGCTATACCTAAGGTGAGAGCAGCTTTCCTCACTGCACCTTCTCCTGTTGACCTGGAGAAATAGTAGGAGTTCTCTGTGAGGAAAGGTCCGGAGCCCGTGGCCCCCTTCATTAAAATAAATTCTGCCCGACTCTCCTGATTCTAAATAGAAGAAAATGTAGATTTGGAGCAGAACCGAAGGGAAAGGGATTTCCCTTGGCAAATTATCTGCAATTTGTGGATTGGAGCTGACCCAGCTCCAATTCCCTCTGTCAGTGTAAAGCGCTGGTAAAATGTGACCAGCTCATTAAAGGAGGAGAGCTGGAGGCAGGCGTCCCCCAGGGCCGCAGAGAAACAGGAGCAGAGCTAAAACCCACAGGCTTCCTCCTCCTGACGCCTCAGGCTGCCGCTTCCTGCTCGGTGGGAACCAGCCAAAGAGAGCTTGTTTACCGCAGTTTGAGTCTTTCCTTAGGCATTATGAAAAACTAGCTGTCCCGAGCACTTCAATTCATGGCCTCCGATCACTAATGTGCAACCAAGTCCAGTTCTTGTCATTGTCAGTGATTCTGAGTTAATATCTGCCCCACCCCACGCTGTTCTGCCTTGTTTTGGTTTTGGTGGTGCCAGGGGCAACCACAGGCCTCCACTACAGCCGGATCCCCACCACACCCTGCTTTAAGAGATGCCAGGTGATGCTGAAGCAGGTGGTCTGAATAAACTGAGTCCACTGCCTGCTGGTTTGTGTGGAGAGTATAGGTAAATGTGTTCTCTACATTACACCCCCTGACACAGAGACATATCATTAAAAGAAATAAATATACATAATATTGTGGAAAATAGAATTGTTGAATGCCATAAGTAAATGCTGAATGTTAGATGCCATAAGTGCTTGACAGAATTTAAGTTAGATTGTAAGACTTAGCGTCAGGGTCTGCCCTGCTGGTAAGCACCAGGCCTTATCAGAAGACCTGGAGCAGAGGACCTTATCAGAAGAGGAACACCCGGAGAGACTAGGTCAGAAGTCGGGCTCTTTGAGCCTGTAAAAGAGGACCGCTTTCAGCAGTCGATGGCCAGGCGCTCCAAGCTGACCGGCTGGGCTTCTCTCAGTGTCGGCCACAGGACGCCAGGCTCTGCCAGGCCCTGCGCTCCTCCAGGCCAGCTGTTCCGGCTAGTTGGTGCTGCCGAAGGGACGCCGGACTGGCTGGTCCCCTTCGGGAGACTCTGCCTCGCGACATCGTGGTGGCGCTGTGGGGCTGCAGCCCGAGGCTTCGCCAGACAACCGCGGGACGTCTGACCCCTCGGGTCGGTTCCTGAAAATGAACCAGACCGGGACTTTGGGAATCTTGTGGTGCGAACTTGGGACTCCCGGACTCGGTAGGACTCCCCCTCTGCGGTGTGCACAGGGTGTTGCAATATTGTGTGTTATGACCTTGTGCCTTGAGTAAAGTAGAAGTAAAAGCAACCTCTGTGTCGGGTCCTCCTTCCGACTGTCCACTCTGCTCGAGACAGTTTGCAAAGTCTGAGCGGCCCCATCTCCGTGGTTTAAAAGCCCTGCTGTTGCTGGCACAAGCCCCGGGAGCTCTAGTGTCTACCAATGTCCACTACTCATTGCATTCCTTGAGGGACATTCAGAAGGTTTGCTTGACTAGGGAGATCGTCAAGAGCTGGCGAATCTAGAGTTCCATGGATTTACCTTCTCTAGTAGTCCTTTCATGGAGTACTGCTTACACAGAGCGGCACTTTCTATAGTGTTATCACCAGTAAAGAAAAAAGTCTCCAACAGCACACGCACGGGAGGCTTCCAGTGTACATTTAGCTCACCTGTCTGCACAGTCCAGCCTGCAGGAAGCCAGGACTCTCCCTGTCCATCTTTCTTTCTTTGTCCCCAAAGCCTGTACCTGAGGGTGAGAGACCCAGGGAGATGGACCTGTAGTCTCTGGTGAATTTCCCTTCCTGCGGGTCTAAAGAAACGATTCCTCATTGGTCTGAGCTGTCACCGCCTCCTCGGTCAGCCAGGGAACGGATGGGGGAGGGGGTCCTTCATCACAACAAAACAGACTGCGGGAAGTGAATCTGAAAATTCCATTTATTAAAACAAATACATTGTCCAGGTGGATTGAAAATGTGCACATCACATTCAGGTTTTCCTGCTTCAACCATTCTGCATTTCTCTCTCTTTAGAAGACACACTCCCTCGATCTTATACGGGAAACTGGGCTGAAAGACAGGAATGTGTATGTAATAATTCATCATTGCCAGGAGCAACTAGAAGCAAATATTAAGAAGGAAAGTTTAAAAATCCCCGAAGACAACATGCTTGATTTTCTCAAAAGTCCTCATGTGAGCATGAGGGTATGGAGAGGTGTTCTTTGTTATTTCATTTTTCATGGGCAATCTCTTCCAGAGAGTATTACCAAAATCAGATTCATATCAAGGTACTTATTTTAAGTCTTCTGATTTAAGTAATACTTGATCACAAATAAAAATAACAAATTTTTAAACCGAAGTTAATATCAAGACTGATGCAAATGTTTTTTCTTTATAGAGTTGGCCTTCTAAATGTGTTTATTGGGTTTACTAACTCCATGGCTGATTCTCATTATTATTTCCCATATTTTACACAGGTATACAGAAATTAGGGCTTTAACTAATGAAACTGAAGTTTCCTAATAGTCACCTTTACGATAAAATTATGCTGGTGAAAATTATTGTAGAATTTCTAAAGAAATTACACCCTCTTCAGCCTGAATCATAAAATAAAAGCTTTTCTGCTTTAATAAACACAAATACCAATAAGGTAAAACTCATATAAGGATTCTGGTATTATAACTCCAGAGTGTAACACATGAAATTATACAAGAGCCAAAACCTCTTCCCTAACTTCAAATTGGGCTGTGTATTTTCCCTCCTTTCCTCTTTTTATAAGCCTGGTCACATTTTCAACCTCTCTAACTTGTCTTTGCCAAACCAGGATGGAGGCGCCTCCTGAAATGTTTAGTTTCATTTTAATCGCTCCAAAGATCTCGGTTTATGTGGAGACACGAGTCCTTCTGAGAGGAAGCAGTGGTGTGGATTTGAAAACCACCTGGGCCGGCTGGTAGCACTTGCGTCGTCACCCGACCGCTGAGTGAGCACGTATTCGGTTTATGTTTCAGCAGTGCTCTCAAAGTGCATTTTAAAAGCTGATTCCACAGCATTTCTAAGCTAACTGTACATAGCTGGGGCTCGGTAGGTACTCCGGCAGATTGTGCTCCGCCCTGAGGACCGTCTTCAGCAGCCCACGGGAACAGAATCCCAAGGTTTGCTCAGAACAGGAGATTCTGTTAGGGCAAACGCGTTCTTGCATTTCCAAAAGGCTCCAGCACCCTCTCTTCCCCCACCCGAGGCACGAGCCTTAATTGGACACATTTCTTCTTTCCACAGCATGTCCATAAAGAAGCTGAGGAAAATAGTTAGCAAGTCTGTTTCAAAAATCTGTCCTTGGCATAATGAACCTTTAAAAAAAAAAATCTCTTTCCCTCCCTTTTAGTACTTTAAAATAAAATAGAAGGGGGCCGGGGAGTTAGCTCAGTGGTTCCGGCGCCTGTCTCGCAAGCGCAACGACCCGGGTTCGATTCCCCGGTAACCATATAACAATACTGGGTGTGGAGACCCGCAACCAGTACCACATACCACAGTGCCGGGTGTGGTGGCTCACGCCTGTAATCCCAGCACTCGGGAGGCAGAGGCAGGAGGATTGTGATGTGAGTTTGAGGCTGAGCTCAGGGCCAGCCTGAACCACAAAGCGAGACCCTGTCTCCAAAAACCTAAAAAAAAAAAAAAAAAATAGAAGGAAGAAAATGGTGAAGAAAGAGGAGGATAAAATTAATTTGGAGTTAATTTGGGGGTTTGAAAGACAGGGAGTAGAAGGGACATAGGAGAAGAGGGTCTTGTGGTCACACGGCGCCTCCTCTGCGGAGGAGACTGCACGACAGCAATGGAGCACTGCTCTCCGCTTGTCCTCCTGGGAAGGGAGCGCTCCGCACCCCGGGAAGTTGCAAAGACTGAGAGACTCCGACAAGGTAGAGAAGAAAAACAGAAATGAAAAATGCGTACCCTCTCAGTGCCAACCAGACCCCTGTGTGTAGAGCGCAGCTGCCTCTGGGGTCCTGCTCCCCGGTGGGGGCGGAGGCAGGGGCGGGGCTGGAGCTCTGCGCCTGCGCCATGCGGTGGGTTTGTTTCTTCCGATATTTGAACCAGCGGGCCTTGGGGTTCTTGTAGCCTGCACAGAGAGCCTTCTTTTCGGTATAGAATTTCTACAATTTGAGGAAGGAGGGGACTTGCTCATATTCTCTGGCAAAGCATTTTCCATCTCATGGGGACTCTTTACCTGTCTCGCTTGGGGTACCTGCACTGCCCTGGATCCTGGGTAAACCAAAATGCTTTGGATTCTGGAAAATAGAGAAGAGGCGCTTATACCACGGTGAATAAGGAGGTATTTTAGGCATGGCTAAGGCTCTGAAGTAATCTCAGTTTTCACACTACTGAGGTTTTTCCTCCCCAGTCTTTCTCTTTTTCTCTCATTGCTTTTCCTACTTTTATAGTAAAACAACATACTTCTGAATGGATGTAACATAGGGACATTTTCATGCAGTATTACTCAAAGATCGTCACAAGGATATGAAAGCACCAGTCACAACACATGATTTACTTGCAGAATCAAAGCTATCATGTATAAATATTAGGAATAGTGATAAGAAAACACAGACAACCGGCGACTTGTTTAGTCACTACCGTGAGGAACGCGTCTTTAAGCATTCTGGGTGCTTGTCCTTGGAGCCCAGTCTTACACAAAGTCCAGCCTAATCTCCAAACTACTCTAATGAGGAGGGGAGGAGGGCAAAGGAGGAAAGAAAAAGAAGGCAAGGCACAAGGACTAAACATCGATGCCATTAAACCAAACCCGGGCTACACTGGACGACTCAGCTTATCAAAGGGTATCTACAGACAATATTCATACCGAGAAGGTCGCACGTATCTTAGCTCAGTACAGCTGTCTGCTTTAATGTTTATTTTTTAAATATGAAGCAGAAACGTAAGGTCTGGGAGGTGGGGTGGGGAGAGCAGGAAAGAAGTGACACCAATTTTAGTTTTATACATCCCCCTCCAGGCAGGTCTGCAGACTCACATCTCTTAAATCAGGGCGTGGCTTGGCTTTTATTCTCGGAAAAGGGACCAGTTCTTTAAACATGCACAGCCTGGAGTTTTGCGATGTTTCTCCTGCCTCTCTTTAAATGCCGTGGGCATGAGGAAGGTGCCCACTTTGCTAGAAACTCTACGGCAAAGTCCCGGGAGCCCGGAGGCTCTTCAGCCCCCTCCTGGAGACTTAAAGGATGGCGCAGAAGAACTTCTTCTCCCGAAATGGGTTCTCTGAGGCCGGGACAGGGGTCAGCAGGGGGTCCTCCTTGGCGTGAGCCTCACAGTAGGCCATCAAGTCCGCAGCTGCCTTGGAGACCTGAAATGGGGACAGAAAAACAGAGCTGCGGGCGAGCAGGGACTCAGGAGTCCGGCGCAGTGCGCCGAGGCCCAAGCTTTGGGGTCCTGTAACAGCTGGGGTCGCCTTCTTGCTCCACTGCTGCGTGAGAACATAGAAAGACGCAAGCTCTTACCTGCCAGGAAGGAGGCCGGCGACGCTAAGTGCACAGGATGCCGCCCACAGGCCCAGGCGGAGGGCAGGGCGAGGGAGACACTCAGGGCTAGAGTCCGGGGACTCACTTGTGGTCAGGGTCACGGAGTGTCACCACTGCCCTTGGACATCCTTGGGAGTGGGATCTCCTCACTTCTGGACTGCACATACCCCCCCTTGCCCTGCCCAGTCCCAGCCCTGCTTGTGAGTGTGAAAGAAAGAAGATACAATTCTTGCAAATCATTTAGGGCCTGGCACATAGGAAGCTGCGCTCAGGCTGGTAACTGGTCACTCTGTGGCTGGGCCTCTCTGCTCCAGGGACTATACCTCCAGGGATGCTTGAAGCCATGCTGATATTCCTTTTTAACCAAACAAATTAGGATCCATGTGCATGCCTGCATGTGTGTATGTGTGTACAGATACACAAACTTAACCTTCTATGTTATATATAACATATGTATTATATTATTATAATATGTTATATATGATACAATATTATATTATAATTTATATATTTTACAATATAATGTATATGCTATATTGTATATTCATAAATATACTAGTAAATCATAAAAGTAAACCTAGTAATATATGTGTCCAGCCAGTAATAGGAAATCTTAAAATAGATGTACCTTTGATCACTATATTATAATCATGACACAATGTTAAAACTGACTCCTACAAAGCACTTTACCACTTAGGGCTGCTTCACGGGGGGTTGTCACTAATTCTGACGACACTGTCATTTCTTACAAAATTTCTGCAGTTCCTTGTTAGGAGTCACAATAAGACCTTTCTCTGGTCAGCCTCCACAGTGGCATATTTTCACTGTCTGAGGGGTTGATTTTATCTTGAGAGATAAACTACCCCATCTGCGGAGGAGCAGAGGATCAGGAGAATGCTATTTGGGGTGAGGAACCATAAGGTTAAGAGACAGTTGCTCGCGTGACACAATACATCTGCACTGACCATCCCTCTAGAGACTTGTTTTACACAAGAGCAGCGTCACTGAACTAAATTCAAGTTCTTCAGGGTGACTGCTGGAATCATCATCCTCGGAAGAGCTGGGTAGATTGCATCACCGCTGAAACTAGTCAGTGCTGCCCCCTAGCGGTGTCAGACCTACACACTGACATCAGACTCGGTCACCTCACACGTGGGTCGCTCAGGCCAATGGAATTCACGCAGAGTGGACAAGGGTTGTGTTTGGGTAGAAGAGCCAGGGGCTGGTTTGTCTTCTGCCCTCTGCTACTCTGCCTAGCTGAAATAATGACCAAGAATGCCTTCTCTGACTCCCCAGTTTTCAGCATGTGGCATAATGGCCTGCCCATGATGTGCTCCTTGCTCCAGGACCAAGTTGATTAGATTCCAGTCACTTAAAGGTTCATTAATTTTATGATGTATTGGTTGGGCATGAAAGTTGTTTCATCTTCCTGTTCCATAAGTCCTGGGGCTTCTGAGCTTTCTGTTCCCTTAGTCACAGGTTTGACTGAGGCAGGATTCCAGATAGGAGCTGTCCCCTCATTGGGTTCCAATGATGTGCCCTGGGGTGGAATGGCAGCTGACCTGATTGTGTAAGATTGCACAGTAGGTCTGTATTCATAAACCTACTTTGTTTCAGACCTTGAGTTAAAATTTCTCTTTTGATCTTCACAACAGTCCTGCAGTAAGAATTATTACCTGCCTTTTATGGATGAGAAATTGAGGCTCAGTGGATTACATGAGTCGTTTAACGTCATATAGCATAGCACGACAAAGAAATGAATTTCCAAGCTGATGTTTTGCCATTAAGCCATAGTCATCTGCATATAAATTATTCACGTGTAGGGCTAGTTCCAAAGACTGAAGTTGAAATTCTTTACACACCTTTATGGCCTGCTACTATAACAAAAAAGGGAAAAAATCTGTTATGGTCTTAGAATCCCTAAATCAAGTGGAGCCAGAAAGACAGCAATATTGGAACTTATTTATAGAGAGGAACTCTTGCACTGTCCACCTCTAAGCACATGCAACACTTACATAAAAATAAGTGGCATGAATTTTCTAACTCCCTTTTCACGATGCATCCCAAATGAATTTTCTCATTCCTCTCTCTCTGTACACATACTCTTTTAGCATGATAATACTGGGGAGCATTGCTAACCTGCTGTCTAATATTTATCTTTCCCTTCAGAAATTATGTTTCACAGAATCAGGTCCCTGCTTGGCCTTATTCAACATTGTATCATCACTAGCAAGTGACAATTTCAAATCATGTCATACTTATAAAAATGCATTGAATGAATGAATACTCCATTAATGAATATTAATGCCAACATTCTATGACTACTGTATTCTAGAACATTCTATTCTATTCTATTGAAACACAGCCTTACTAAACTAGACCCAGGAAGTAAGGGGCAGTGGGCCCATTAATCCTCCAATAAAAGCCTTCAGACTATGAATTATCCACTGAAAAATATCAAACTGACTGAAATTCTGTAAAATAAAGGGTCTGTAATCTTCAAAAAGTGTCCAGATCATGACAATCAAGGAAATCTAAGGGTCTGTGTCAAATGGGACAACTGCATGTGACACACAATTTTGAACTGGGTCCTTTTGCTAATTTGTAACACTTAAATGGGGACTCCGACTAGAAGGTGGTATATACCAGGGTTAACTTCCTGAAGGTGATTATGTGAAAGAAAGTGTGTCCTTGTACAAAGTACATATACATTATTTGAGGTTGACAACTTATTCTCAAATGGTTCTGGAAAAACGAAATTCTTTCCCCAGTACTTTCAACTCTTTTGTAATTTTGAGATTATTTACAGAATAAAAGATGCTTTCCAAAAGAAACGGAAAAGAGAAATTAGAGATAATGAGCATGATAACTTTTTCAAAGTTTTACCTCAAAAAACAACAAACAAATGAGGTAGTTGCTGAAAGAGGAAATGGATAGGTCAAGGAAAAATTAAATTTTACTTATGTTGAAGAAATGACTAAGTGTGTGCTGATGGAAACAATGAAGTAGAGAAGCCAAACCTGGTGACACAGGCAGGGCGAGGGTGAGAGGGTGGTTAATAAATAGCTGGAGCCGGTCTCTTGGCCAGGGAGATCATGTACAATGCACAAATGAAGGAATTCACTTTTCATTATAGCATTGATCTCCTTAGGTTGCCAACTATTGAAACACAGCCTTACTAAACTAGACCCAGGAAGTAAGGGGCGGTGGGACCATAAATCCTCCAATAAAAGCCATCAGACTATGAATTAAGGCTGAAAAAAAAATAGGAGCCTGCTCTTGGCAGACACTTTGACAGTTCTATAAAGAAGCAGTTGTTATTTAGAGTAAAAACCAGACTTCTCCAAACCTAAATGGAATGTAAAGATATAGATCCACCTCATTACATTTTGAAATGGATGTCACCAAATGCATGCAAGCCACCAGGCAAACTAGTGATCAGAGGGAATGTGTCTACACATTAAGGGATCCAGCTATAGAACCGCTCCTCTAGCTGTCTTGCCCAGGTTCATACTGCCGTGCAGGTTGGACTTAAAAAGATCTCAAAGATGACACTAGATCGAAGCTTAAAATAGGAAATATACACAGGAAGAACAGCCACATGTTTTCTCCTTCTCTGGCCTAACTTTTCTCAAGAGCAGATGGGTGGGTTTTTCTCCAGCAAGTTTTTTGGAGGTCACCTTGGTAACCTACACTCTAACTTGATTCTGATGCATCTTCCTCGAAGCACCATCAGGTCTCAAAGCCTCTGTCTCCCATTTTGTACACCAGCTACAAGCAATGGGGCTCCAGGGGTCTGCGAGTTTCTAGCCAGTTGATCACAGATCAGAAGTTCTCATGGCCTCTTCCTCAAGTTCCATCATTTGCTACAGCGGACCAAAAAACCCAAGGACACAGACAACTACTATTATTAAGCTATTATGAAGCATATTTTAACGGATATGAATGAAGAGTAGATGAAGATATGTCCTGGGTGAGGTCAGAAGGGTCTCAAGAGCAGGAGCTTCTGTTCTTGTGGGGTTGGGGTGCACCACCCTCCTGACATGGGGGTGTTTTTTCCAACCTGGAAGATCACTGAGCCCTGTACTTCTGGGGCATTATGAAGAGTTTATCCAGTAGGCATGAAAGATTATTAACTGCAGTTCTATCCTCCACTGAAGATGTGAAGTGAATCTGAAAACTCCCAGTCTCTCGCCTTATTAAAACCCAAAATGGGGGCCAGGGATTTAGCTCAGTGGTTCTGGCACTTGTCTTGCAAGCGCAAGGGCCTGGGTTCGATTCCCCAGTAACCACATACAATACTGGGCTTGGATACTCACGCCCAGTACCAACCAGTACCACATACCACAGTGCCGGGCGTGGTGGCTCACGCCTGTAATCCCAGCACTCGGGAGGCAGAGGCAGGAGGATTGCTGTGATGTGAGTTGGAGGCTGAGCTCAGGGCCAGTCTAAACTATAAAGCGAGACTGTCTAGAAAAAAAAAAAAACACACCCAAAATGTTCCTGTAGTTGTTAGGTGCAATGCATATGGCTGAGTATGTTGTTGGCACTCAACAAAAAAATCCACCAAATTATTAAAATTATATTAGCTTTCCACAAACTGAAGTTATTAGTTATTAATGCACACCAGAATTTAAAGTATTTTACTTCATTTTCAGCATATTAAATGAACTAGGATTGGTGCTCTTTGAACATATCTCTTTCCTCTTTGTGTCTTTTGGAAGATTTTTACTGATTTTATCATTGCTAGAAATATTCTCCATTGGCCTGTAACGATGATTGTTTCCTATTCTTACCAATAAAATTGAGCAAAAGCATTTAAGGGAAAAGATGTTAAAACATTCAACTAAATTCTGGAAAAAATGTGCATTGAGTCTCAAATCAAGGATGTATGTCTCTTTCTAGTACCAGGAATGATATCTACCTGGCCCATTTCTCAGTACAGCATCCACAAGCCCAGTTCCAATGTACTATGTGTCAATTATCAAAAAGATGATCTAAAAATTGGAAATGTTCATATTTGGTTCACCAATCCACATCTATTTTTCCATTTTGAAAATGGACCTGTTCTTTTATTTTAAATTCTTTTAAAAAGAAAATAAACTATATGTACTAGCTACTTATCACTATACAATGACATGATATAATTGATCATTTTTAAAAGTGGTCAATTCTGCCTTTTTAAATATTACCTTTGAATTCCCTAATATTACTATAGTTTTATTTCACAGTAGTCACAGTGCCACTGAGCTAAATCCTCAGCCCACCATAGTTTCATTTCCCCAGTCACATTCATGATTAGAATCTCCAAATCCATATTGGGACTGTCGGGGAATATATCATCAGTTCCTGATGGCTTGTTGTATGACACTTTTATTATACAAATCTTAAGCTGTTTACTTAAGAGGAAGTATTTATTGAATGCCTCCAGACTCCTACATTGTGCAAGATGTAAAATAGACATGATCTTTGACTTCAAAGACTAGGTAGTATGCATGGGGGAAGCTTATTGGTTAAAGTTGAAATGCAATAGTAAATTTGGTCATAACAGAAGAGATTCACAAGCAAAGGATGACTAAACTGACCCTAAGGAAGGAATAAAATTTGGAAAGGCAAGAAAGTAAAGGGAGGAACCCAGAATAACCAGAAGGGTGGAAAGCTGCATAGCATATTGTAGAACAAAAACAAGGGCCAGCTGAAATGGTTGGCTTGGAACTATTAGAAGAATTGAGATGTGGCTCTGAGATTTCTATGTGAAGTCCATTTTCAGAGCACCCACCCTGTTAAGAAGTAGCTATTGGGCCGAGGATATAGTTCAGTGGTTCCGGCGCCTGTCTTGCAAGCGCAAGGACCTGGGTTCGATCCCGGTAACCACATAACAATACTGGATGTGGAGACTCACGCCCAGCAGCAACCAGTACCACATACCACAGTGCCGGGCGTGGTAGCTCACACCTGTCATCCCAGCACTCTGGAGGCAGAGGCAGGAGGATTGCTGTGATGTGAGTTGGAGGCTGAGCTCAGGGCCAGGCTGAACCACAAAGTGAGACCCTGTCTCAAAAAAAACCCAAAAAACAAAAAACAAAAAACAAAAAAACAAAAAAAACAAAAAAACAACAAAAAAACTTAAAAAAAAAAAAGAAGTAGCTATCATTTCACCAATGCCACTTGACTTTCTTTGCTCTTATATTTGCATTATTGTTTTTAATGTCATCAGTGACCTTTGTCAAAGAGCATCTCTGCAGTTTACATCTCCCCTGGCTCCTTTTCTCTCCATGTGGATGAGTTAACTCCAAGCTGTGACTGCATAATGGCGTTCATCTGAAGAGCAGTGGAGTCCAGTACCAGACTCATTCTTGCTAGAACAGAGACGCCACTCTGTGACTATGGAATTGAGCTGAAGGGAATTCACTGACCCTGTGTCTATCTTCATGGAGCTAGAACTATGAGTGTCACACTGGGCCATGGCGGCCATCTTGTGGTGGCTATCTTGTGCTTGCCACATAGACCAGACAGTTGAGAAATCCCTTCTTCTTGGAAAGAGAAAGAGGTGGCGCACACAGAGAAGCAGTCACCCATGATGGGTCCCTGTGGTGAATTTCCAGGTCACCCTTCCCCCGCTTCTCCAGCGTCATTTCTGCTCTGGGTCTCAGACTTGCTATGTGAGGGGGGATCAGAATATATGGTGAATGTTTAAACTAAAATTATTACAGCAAAAGATACACTGTGGTGTACTGCCCCTTGATTGAACATCATTCCTGCCATTTTGTGAAATAGTTTATCAGGTCCTCCTTCATGAGTGTCTTTATGAGATATGATAAAAAAATATATACAGTGAATGCTACTGCCCAGGCCATTCAAGGGAAAGGCAGGCTGATACAGACATCCAGTGTGTCCTCAGCCGCTTTATTCACTGAATCTGGCGCCGTGCAACTTCTGGCTCTTCCCAAATGTCAAAATGACCAAGAAAAATGGACACTGTGAATCAATTCAGGACATCGGGGTCTGCAGACTTAGCTCAGTGGTGCCACACCTGCTTGGCAAGTGCGAGGTCCTGAATTCCATCCCCAGTCCCCCAAGAAGGGACATAGAGGTGCCACAATGCTGCCATTAAGACGTGAAAGGGGACTCCCAGAACTGCTTCAGAAAGTGATAACACCAAGATCAGTGCATTCAGGGCAGGAGAGAGCATTTCGAGGGAGATTAATGGTTGTGAGTGTTTTTATTTGCTGAAAAAAAATGTGAATTTAAATACTCATTGTAGTTTTCCAATCACACCTTTTTTTTTTTTTTTTTGCGTAGTCAATCCTCTTTCTGTTTACCCCAGCTTAATTTGGGCTCCTGTTATGGGACAGCCAGAGAGTCCTAATGGGGTGAGGCGTGAAGAAACTTCACTGAAGCCCCGTGGCCCTGTGGTTCTGGACATGTTCCCTGTGCTATCACTCTAAGGATGCTGCCTTTATTCCATCCCTGCTCACTGTTAGTGCGACTCTTTGCTGTTCCGTGAGTCCAAGTGTCACAGATCATCACCTCTCCATCCCTCCCCTGGCCCTCCTTCCCATTTTCTCCTTATTTCCCTTTACTCTCTGCCCTTGAATGAAATGATAACAAAGACATACAAAACAACTGGAAGCATAATTAATATGTGCCTGGGTCTTATGAACAGATAATGATTTCATTAGCCCAGATTTTCTAGAACTTGTGATGCACAGGGATAAGAACAGGAAAGTTTAAAACAAAAGCATTATTCAGATCCAGGAGGGCTACTCTCTATAACCTGAGTTCCTATAACCTGAGCTTATCTATAGAATATGCTATCGTTTGCTTAAAGGACCCTCAATGGCTCTGCTGCCAACTGTTTCCCATTTCATCTTATTAAAAGGGCTGCTCTTTTTCAACTCAGATACAGAAGATTCTTCCAACTGTATGAGGTATGATAAGAAAAAATATGGTGACCACTTCTGAGCGCCATCTAATGGAAAGGCAAAGATCCACTGACCCTTAGCAACAATGTATCAAGTTTCAACTCTAATTCCATTCAAAGCATGTTAACAACTACTGTGAACTTGAAGTG
Organism: Petromus typicus; assembly: GCA_004026965.1. Classification (NCBI taxonomy): domain Eukaryota; kingdom Metazoa; phylum Chordata; class Mammalia; order Rodentia; family Petromuridae; genus Petromus; species Petromus typicus. Next base: position 15,580 of record PVIR01005770.1, read on the forward strand.
AGCCATGACAAAATCTTTTCCATGCTTTTTGACTATCCAAGTGTCTGTCAGTTTCACTGGAGTTGGTTAGTCATGCCACATTAGGTTATTGTTTTGTAAAGAAATCTCATTGTGGGAGATGAGACTTGGTCTGTGGTTATAATCTGAGTCCAGTGTTCAAAATGCTCCAGGGAAATCATCCAGTAGTCATATGAAAAAAAGCACATGAATCAAGATCCAACATCAAGGCAATATTGGCTGTTTTTTTGGCAACCTCCGAGTCCTCCCCAAAGTCAAAGTGATCATAAAAGGTAGACATTTTTGGTCAATTCAGGACACTGAGGCAGTCACAACAGTACAGCTAAAGACACTCATGAAAGAAGACTTCTGAAACTACTTCAGAGAATAACAAAAATGATAGGACAAGTGAGTTATCAGTGGGGTGAGGGAGGTGTTTTGAGGTATATTAACAGCACTGTGTCTTTTATTGTGAGAACTTTTAAAACTTTAAATATTCACCACAACTTGTGCATAAAGCTGTGATTACTTTTTTTAATAGCTTGAAGATTTTGGCCCCTCTAGCTGGAAATTACAAATCTGGAATCTTCAGAGAGAAGCCCGTCCTGCTGACAGATCATACACAGAAGGTAGCTGGAGAAGCAGTAATGCTCAGAGCCTTGGAGAGGGTGCTGAAGGAAGATCACCAAGCCCTAAACCAGCTTTCTGACAACTGTGTCGACATAATCGCAGTTTTTTTCCAAAAGCTAAACTAAAAATAACCTGTCAGTTGGCCACAGCAGGGCTGCCTGGCTCTGAGGTGCAGAACAAAGCTAAAACACAGGCTGCTGCTGCATTTCCAACAGTGGGATGTGTATTGACGTCAGGTGATGATCACCTAGGAAGACAACCCCCGACTGTGCTCAGTTTATTCAGCTAATACATTTTATCATTTTTAGTAGCAATTTACTTATATCTCTTCAAAAGGCAATCAGGATATGCTATTGGCTTCTTTCTGTATGGTTTCTGAATGTTTTATTTGTGCTGACGATATATCTGGTTCATGTTTTGGGGACAGAGTAACTGTTTACTCACCTGTAGATCTTTGAGGGCAAGAATCATGTCTATCTTCATGTCTCTAGAACCTAATAAATCCTAGAAACTTAAAAAGCTCTCAATAAAATGCTTGTTCGGTAAGTGAATGAATGAACAGCCGAACAAACAGCAAAAACCCAACCTCATGAGGAAGTTCTTGGAGAGCTTATTCAAGGGCCTAGAGTGATTTGAGTCTTTCAGGACTGGTAGTGCTGAGTGTCAGTAAGGTGGAAGGAGAGAGAGGTGCAGGAGATGGAAGGTTCTGGGCACTGGAAATTCCCAGCAGAGGAATTAAAAGGGGCTGTGTACAAGCCATGAGTGAGAGGAGGGAATGAAGCTGAAGACGGGTCTTACAGATTCTGCAGAAGAGTCTGGATTTTGTTGCAGAATCATGATATGATTTTCAGTGGGGGGGGGGCACAGCGAGACTTCCTTCGGGGAGGTTCTTTTTGGCAGCAAGTGACAGATCACTGATAGCAGGGATGAGATGGATTGAGAGGAGACTGCGGAGATCAGGTAGGACACTGGGCAGTCAAGCATTCCAGTGAGGGGTGAGGAAAGTGGGAGCTATGACTGAACAGCCTTTCAGTTCTCCTTGTCTTCCTGTCAGTTTTTAATCATTTATCAACAAGTCACACCCTCTTTCAAGGACAGTGGCTGGGGCTGGGGCTGCTGAGGAATAGCACAGGTTGGCAATAACCATGCAGTTTTATGAACTTTTGCCTAGCGAGGCCACCCCAAAAAGCAAGAGGGACTGAACCCCTCTTTTCCCAGAAGAGAAATGAATGTCCTTTTCTGACACCATAACCTTTGGACCACTTCATTTCTCTTGGTAGTTTGTGTGCCCACCTGTCACTTTGTACTTTTTCTTTAAGAGAACAAAAAGGAGAAGATGCCTATGGCGGCATAGAGATAAGTCAGATGGCAAGGACTCTATGTATGTCATTCACTAATAAAAAGAAATTAAAGCTGTTGAAATAAGAACAAGAATGGATTATATCTTACGGACTTTTACCAGGAGTCAAATTTTACAGGAGTTTGGGATAGATGGAAACATGACCCTGGATATTTACTTGGCTTATTTATGGAAGTAGATATATTCTTTCTTCTCTCTAGGGATTGCTTGATGGGGGCCAGAAAGATCAAACACTATCCCCTAGGACAGTGGTTCTCAAAACTGCACTCTGCATCCAATTAACTAAACCTTCTTGATGCCTGGCCACAGCCCAGGAGATTCTAATTTAATTGGTTGGGGTATGGTTTAGGAATTGATCCTTTTATAGAACCCTCTGGGTGATGTAAATATACAGATGGGGAAAGAATCATTCTTTTAGAATCATTCTGAAAGAATCATTCCTTAATCATTCTAAAGGAATGATTCTTTCCATGGAAAGGACCAGAGAGTTAGGCCCTGTGGACCAGGTGATGTCTGTTACAAGTACACTTCTCTAGTGTTATAGTGTCAATGGAGCCGTAAGCCATATGTAGAGGAGTGTGTACAACCATGTTTCAGTAGCACTTCACTGACAAAAACAGGCAGTGACTCAGGCCTGATCATGCATGCCTGTCATCCTAGCAGTCTGGGAGCCTGAAGTTAGAGGAAAGTCGGAACCCAGTCTAGGCAATGCAGCGATTTAAGTGAGATGGTGTTTCAAATCAAGGAAAAAAAATAAAAGGCTGGGGCTATAGCTCAGTGTGAAGGGCTGGGTTAAATCCTCAGTACCACCAATAAATAAATAAATAGAAGTAAAAATTTAAAAAAATAGGCCATGGGTTGTGTTTGGCTCATGAATTACATACAGTTCATTGATCCGTGCATACTCCAAGGATAGCAGGATGGGCAAGGTTGCTGAGTGAGGTGTAGAGAAAGAATGAAATATATTCTAGTTAAAAAAAGACACTTGAAGGAATGTTTGAGTTTTATTTTAGTACAATGAGATATATTTTTGAGTTCTAGTTCATAAAATGTTTCTGGGAAAGTAGTGATGTCTGACAGAAAATTCACCTTACCATCCTACACAGCTGGCTGTTCACAGCGACACCTGGGGCCCATTTCACATTCAAAATCTGCCAACAAAGGGTTAAGATTTAAAGACTTAGTTCAATGTGAGTCAACTTCAATTTATGGCAGTGCTATCAGGTTAGGTCTGAGCAGAGAGAAGAAGAAGAAGAAGTAGACTATTAACTTTCATTAAACTTCTATGTTATTCAACTTGGTAGGGAGACCAAGTGTGACTTTTTGTATTTTGAGGGAAACATATCCAACTAGGTACAAAGAAGAAAAGAAAAAAGTAATCTGCAGTGGTGACTAGTAGGGTTAGACATGAAAGAGAAAGACACAGCCTTAGAACCTGAAATTAGAGAAAAAAGTTAGAACGCAAATAAGAAGAGAAGCTCTGCATGGTTAGAGAGATGATCTGATGGACCAATAGGTCTTTGGTGTTCTCCTCCGGGAGTTCAGCCATGAACTGGTGCTTTGTTTTGATTTTGTTTTTAGTCTGATATGTATAGAGAACTAGCTTTAATTTATACTATCATTTTTTATTAAAGAAACCTACAACAAGCAAAATCCTACTAAAAAAATGAACATTTTTGCCTATTCCTCTATGTCCTGACTCCACTAATCTTGCCACTTTCTGTGGAAGAGTAGTCAAATGATGGATGGTCGCTAATCATGTCACGCTGGCCTCACCTTTATCCTATCGATGTTGGCTTCCATCTTAAGCTGTTCTACCAGCTTTCTGGCTTGTGCTATGCTGGCGGTGTTGTTGCTGGCCATCGGAGCACTGGACGGGTCTTTCAGACACTCTAGAGAAGAAAACAGAGAGGAAACCTGTATCAGAATTCATGAGCCGTCAGGGCCGGGGAGTTAGCTCAGTGGTTCCGGCGCCTGTCTTGCAAGCGCAAGGGCCCAGGTTCGATCCCCGGTAACCACATACCATGCTGGGCGTGGAGACTCACCCCAGCAGCAATCAGTACCACATACCACAGTGCTGGGCGTGGTGGCTCACGCCTGTCATCCCAGCACTCGGGAGGCAGAGGCAGGAGGATTGCTGTGATGTGAGTTTGAGGCTGAGCTCAGGGCCAGCCTGAACCACAAAGTGAGACTCTGTCTCAAAAAAAGCCTTAAAAAAAAAAAATAGAATTCATGAGCTGTCAAACATGCAAGTTTTTGAAATGGTGGTTGGAGGCAGACCCCACTCCTCTCCTTCTGTACATGTGGTCAGCACCATGTCTGATTGCCAGGCAAGAAGGTGAGAGCTGATTTTCCATTTCTCTACCATTCATCATCTTTTCTTCAGAGGAAAAAGGAGAATTTTCACCAAATGAGGCAGAATAAGATGCACTGTTACATTAAACTAACAACATATTTAAAGTGCTTTAATTTATAAAATTAAAATCTAAAATGGCCAGGGTGATGGTGTGCTGGGTGGCAGTGGTGGCTGCCACGCTTACTGCTATTATCCTCACAGAGTGAGACGGGAAAGGAGTGCAGAGGTCTGCGTGGTAAATCCTACACTCTGGGACTCAAGACAATCTTTTCAATTTCCACTCAAGGGGCTTGAACCCCGCTCTCCTGGATAAGAGGACATCTGAGCCCACTGTACTCCAGAGGCGCCATGACAGGAGGTTGGGTTTTCAGGGTCGCTTAGTGCAGCAGTGGAAACAGCTATTGCTCCCCATTCTGTTTGAAATACAGCGAGATTCACAACTCTGCTCTTAGCAATCTCCAGGAACACATCTGCAATGGTGGGGCAGGGGGGCAGGGTGTAAACTGTTAAGTACATAAATTAGCTTACTTGTTTTCCCAAATTAAGTACAAAAGACTGGCTCATTTTATGAACATGGAAATGAAGCACACATTTTAAGAGTGCATTTCTGTGCCCGTGTGAGGTGGCACTTAGGTTTCTTTGCCCTCTCTGTGCCAAGGCCACCACCCCCGGCGGGCCTCCCACCCCTTCCATGTCTCATTCCCTCTTTACTTTTCTTCTTATCCTTTCTGGCCCCTCATCCCACTTCAGCAGTGTTATTCATCTTGGGAAGTGTCTTTTTTCATTTACTGCACATTCCGATGGATTCCTACACATGGGCAACTGCAGGACCATCTGCCCCTTGAGGTCACTGACGCTCAACAGCGACGCAAAGTCTGAGCCCTTCAACTCAACTAGCACATGACCTGAGAAACAAGGAACATTAAATGCTGACTTAGTCGACACCAGCCACATCCTGTTCTGATGACATTATATTAAGTGCAATGACTTTTGCTGGTTTTTGGACATCTTTTATCTAGGGAAAAGCTGGATCAGGTTATCTATCAAGAAGGAAAGAGGACACAGGGCAAACTTGGGGAAGAAGGAATAATTCATAAGTTTTATACATAGTTGAAATCACCAAACTCAAGAAACAATTTTCTCTTATAATTAACAAAAAAAGCAACAGCCTAGCTATACATTTTCTTCTTGATATAATTCTTCAAGACAAACGAAGAAATTATGCATAATTTTCTGTAAACATACAAGCTTTCTCATAAAGACAGTTAGTTTACAGTGAACACTGCAAAATAAGCCAGGCAACTGAATTTGCAGGATAAATTGGAAGATAATTAACTGTTCCCTCAACTTATTTTCAAGGAGACTGAGAACAGTAAAGTGAGAGGGAAGATGGAAGGGAGTTTTGAAGTCAGAAAGATCTCCCAAGTGTACTTTCATGTACTTGAAGGTCAAAGGAAGGAGAAATATATGTAAAAACAAAAAATACAAAACTGATTTCATCAGCATGATTATGGGCCCAGTCCTCTCAGCCCACAGGGAAATTATAGGCTTACAATCAAACTAACATCTAACAGCCTAGCAGAACTTCATGGGGCCAATGCAGAGTGTTGATTTAATCCACCAGAGTAACCTAACTCTTCTATTCCTCCCAAGTTAAAGGCAGTCATGTTCCAGAAGCCCCTGGATGATGTTGTTTCTATCAAACTAGGATTCAGTCATCACACTAGAGTGCAGATACTCAGAGGATTAGAAGTCTTCCTGAGCCTGAGAAAGATCTGAGAATTTCTTTGGTCAGCTATTTTTCTGCCTTGGAATCTAATCCAGACCATACAGTAGCCTCCTAATACTCCATTCTACCTCATTTCATTAGTAATGACTGACTCACTTTTTTTTTTTTTTTTTTTTGGCAGTAATGAGGATTGAACTTGGACCTTGTGCTTCCACGGTAGACGTGGTACCATTTAAGCTAAATCCCAGGGTCCCTTCACTTTTTAAAAAAAAGTGATCACAAAAGCTTTGAACATTACCTGGGTATATTTGGCCAGAAGATACATTCTACAACTTCCTTTGCAGCCAGATATATTTTTCTGTGAGATATAAGCAGAAGTGTCCTTGAGGGAAGGACTTTTACTCTTGGGGCCCTTCCTCCTTCTACAGACCATCCTGAACACTCCGCAGTGAGCAGGAAAGACCTGAGTCCTCAGCGGCTGTGGAGCAACCCCGTACCAGCTATGGACTGGCACCTCTCACATGTAACTGAGAGATAAGTGCCTACTGTGCTATAGCACTATTATTAAGAGTTTGTGCCACTTCCCAGTAGCTGACTAAGTGCCTCATTATTTTCATTTGAGCATCTAGGAAAGTCTAAGCCCTAATGTTTTTTCATGTTCCTTAAAAAAAGCTGTGGGCATCCTGAAGAGCCTGAGACAGAGAGGGTATTAGTTCTACTGCTGCAGCAACATATTACTATGGAGCTAGTGGCTTAAACAGTGGGAACTGCTCTTATATCTCTGAAGATGAGAGGTCTGAAGTGGGCCTGCTTGACTAAAACCAAGTGAAAGCAGCCCTGTGTTCCTTTTGGAGGTGAAGTGCTGAAGCAGAGTCTGGTTCCTATCCTGTTCCAGAGTCTGGAGGCTGACGGCATCCCCTGGCTTGTAACCCCTTTCTCAATCTTCAAGCTAGCAAAAGTGAGTTAGTCTCTCCGAATTCGACTCTACTTCAGCCCACCTCTTTACCTAGAGGAACACATCTAATTACATTGCAGTTGTCCACATAACCCCAGATAATCTGTCTCTCTTTAAATAACCTTATTAGCAACCTGACTTCCTCTTGGATTTATGTTCTCTTTTGCTGTGTATCCTAGTTTATGTATAGGTTCTAAGTTGGGATGTGACCAACTTTGGGGAATACAGTTATTCTTCCTGTCACGGATGGAGATTTCTTCATAGCAGGGAAAGTAAGTGGGGAGGAAATTGAGTGTGGAAAGAAGACAGAAGAGAGAGGTACCTAGAAATGCTGGAGACAGGATGCCTTTGAAGACTAAGTGGATGTAAGAGGGAAGGCAAACATAGGCACTGGTTTCTTGTTTTAGGCAGATACATCATGCAAGTTGTTTCATCATATGACCCAGAAAAATCTTCTGCTATTTTTAGAATCACCTAGTACGAGTCCACAATCTTTAAGTCACAGATCAGCAGCAGTTCCCGGCCTGTGAAGCACCAGGCTACATAGCTGGAGGTGAGTAGCAGGGGACTGAGAAAAGCTTCATCCTCTTTTACAGCTGCTCCCCACTGCTCACATCACCACGCGAACTTCGCTTCCTATCGGATCAGCGGCGGCATTATATTCTCTCAGAAGCATAAACTCCACTGTGAACGAAGTTCCCTGCACCTCATGAGAATCTAGTGCCTGATGACCTGAGGTGGAGTTGAGACAGTGATGCTAGCACTGAGAAGTGGCTGCAAATACATATGAACACGAGTAGAGAAGTTCAACTGAAAAGAGACTGTAATAAATCCATTGTTTGTAGGAGCATATCAAACCTTGTTAGTGAGTGGAAAGTGACAAGCTACATCTGGTTGCAAGCTTTAAATCAGAATCCAATGCTTATTTCAGTCTATGTATGCCCCACTCAGTTTTTGATTTACTACTTCTAATGGTGCCTCTTCCAAATACTGTGCACTTGTCTGAGTGACAGTCATAGTAACTCTCAAGCTGACCCTAACTAAAGTGAGTAAAAAAGAATGTCAAGAAGAGCTTCTTGGAAAAGAGGGAAAACCCAAGGATGACAGAGCGAAAGATCCTTGGACTACCAACTAAAAGAAAGCTGCATTTAAAAAATAACATCAAAAGTCCTAATTTATAATCGCAGATTCATTGCAACAGGTGATTCATATTCTCCAAGCCAGCTTTGCGTAACACATGGTGATCAGCTAGTCAGTGAAGCCATGGAACTTTTAAAACTACTTCACCACACACACGCAGCACCTTACATGAAAAGATGAGCCTTTGGAATTTTTCAAAAGATAAAAACATGAACACAAGGAACAGGAGCAATGATGGAAGGCCACCACTTCATCAAATGGATCTGTAGTCTGAGCAGCAGTCTCAACAGCTGACCACACTGGTGCAGCTAAGAAGCTCTTCACCCTCTTCCTCCAAAATAAGACTTCGCTAGAAAATAATCAGCCTTGAAAACTAGAGATGAAAAATATCAGTCGCAATCAACCTATCTTTGCCTTTCCTGGCATCATTATTTTCTTCCTTGGTGGCTACTCTGTAAGACAGTGCACATGCCTGCGTGTGTACACACACACACACACACTATCCTAAAAAGACAGCTCTCCATCATTGATTCTATTTCATTTTTTATTATAGTAAAACGCACAGCATAAATTTATGATCTTAGTCATTTTAAGTATATAGTGGAGTAGTATTAATTGTATTTATTTTGTTGTATAAGCATCATCCGTTACAGATCCCTTTTTATCTTACAGAATAGATTCTATACCATTAAACACCATTCCCCTATTGTTTTCTTCCCACCAGCCCTTGATAGGCACCATTCAACTTTCTGTCCCTGTGGTTTAGGTATGTCATATAAATGGAATACTGCACTATTTTGTGGTGTGTGTGTGTGTGTGTGTGTGTGTGTGCGCGCGCGCGCGCGTGTGTGGCTGGCTGGCTTATCAGTATAATGTCTTTAAGACTCACCCATGCTGAAGCATATGTTGGAATATTCTTTTCCAGTGTATATATCTACTACAATTTTTTAATCTATTGATCTATTGGTGGACGCTTTGGTTGCTTCCACATTTTCACAGCTAGTATGAAAATGCTGCTGAGACCACGGGTGTCTAAATGTCTCTGTAAGAACTGCTTTATGGCTTTCCACTGTGGTTGTACTATTGTACGTCCCAACCAGCACTGCACACGCATTCCAATTTCTCTATATCCTTGCCAACACTTGGTATTTTGTGTTCTCTCTCTCTCTCTCTCTCTTTTTTCTGACAGTAGTCACCCTAGTGGGTGAGAGGTGTTATCTCCTTATGCTTTTGCCTCATATTTCCCTAATGACAGTGATGTGGAACATCTTTTCATGTGCTATGGGACATTCATCTCTCTTGGAGAAATACTATTCAAGTTCACCGCCCTGTTTGGAATCGGGGTTTTTTTAATAGTAAGGGGTGTAGGAGTTTTTATATTCAAGATGTTAAACTTGTATCATAAACAGTTTGTGGATCACCATGACTTGCGATGCCCTGGAGTTTTGCAGAGTTCAGCCTGGCTTTGGAATCCGCGGAGCTGACCCCAGAGATGTGCTCCACGCTGAGATTCACCTTCTAGGAGTGGCAGAGCAGAGGGAAATAAGTCATTTTTTAGCATTTTGGGGGAAACTCCAGACTCCACAAGCCACTTCCCAAGTTACAGGACATTTCTGAAAGTTGGCTTCTGTGACAGCCAAAGGTTGGCCACTGCTAGAGCGAGCTGCCCTGAGCCCAGCAGTGGGCAGCAGCTGCTGTGTACTGGATCATCTGGTCACCAAATTGGCACAGAATGTGTGTGGCTACACTGTCTGTATCTGAATTAGATAATTAGAATGCCAAGAGTTTATTCTTTCAGAATGCTAAAAGTTTTTCTTTTTTTTTTAATTTTTTTTTTTTTTTAGGTTTAGGGTCTCATTCTGTAGTTCAGGCTGGCCCTGAGCTCAGCTTCAAACTCACATACAGCAATCTTCCTGCCTCTGCCTCCCGAGTGCTGGGATTACAGGCATGAGCCACCAAACCTGGCACCGTGGCGTGTGGTACTGATTGCTGCTGGGCATGAGTCTCCATGCCCAGTATTGTATGTGGTTACTGGGGATCGAACCCAAGCTCTTGCGCTTGCAAGACAGGTGCTGGAACCACTGAGCTAAACCCCTGGTCCCAAGAATGCTAAAAGTCTTTTTGTAAAAGAATTCTAAAATCTACCCTCTGACAATTCCAAATGGGGTTTAATCTGTTCTTGATATCCTACATTTGACCCTACTGGCCATGCCCCCCAACCAGGGGAGGTACTACCTGTCATGAAGTGTGTGGGGGTGATTTTGGCTGTGACAGTAACCAGGGGTGCTACAGGCATTTAGTGTGCAGAGGCGGAGATTCTAGTGGCCCACAGCATGCCAGGCAACAATGGATTGCATATGTCGTTCCAAAGGCCCACAGTGATAGATACAAAGGACACTCCCAAAGTAGCTTGAAAGCTATGCATGAAAAAGCTGCTTGCAAAAAGTATCTCATGCAGAAAGTCTCATCCTTCTGCAATGCAGTCTTTGTCCCCTCACCACTGACGAGCAGTGTTACATGCTCACAGTTCTCATTAGCGCCACTGTGCTTTATGGATATTTGGACCCTGGTCCTTTAAAATCGAGCAGTAGACTCTTGTGCAATGCACTGGGAGAAGGAGAATATCCTGGGGCCTATTTGCCCACAGGCAAAAAGAATACACATAACAAAATTTCCTAGAACAATTACAGGGAATGTAAATGAGAGATCGCCAGAGCTATGCAAGAATGTCTTAATTATCCCACCTAAATTCCAAGGCCAAGAATAAAACAGAAGGCACTTTATTCTTTTCAACTTATGAGAATGTCCCCCCTCCAAGGAAAAAGAGAAATAGGCCTGTTACGGAGTAATCACTATCAGATAACATTCCTATTTCTAAAAATACATTCAGTACTTTAATTTCCTTTGGGAGGAACTTTTCTGTTAAGAAACCATACATTTTCCTGTCATTTTAGTTTTGCAATAAACATACAACCTCTTATTTCTGTGACACAATGATAAATCAATGTTTTGATAATGGAATCTGCCTTAAAAAGTATAGGTTAATTTCATCCTTTCATGGTGGGTTTTTTTTGTTTTGTTTTGTTTTGTTTTTTTGAGCCAGGGTCTCGCTTTGTGGTTCAGGCTGGCCCTGAGCTCAGCCTCCAACTCACATCACAGCAATCCTCCTGCCTCTGCCTCCTGAGTGCTGGGATTATAGGCGTGAGCCACCACGCCGGCACTGTGGTATATGGTACTGGTTGCTGCTGGGCGTGAGTCTCCACACCCAGTATTGTATGTCGTTACTGGGGATTGAACCCGGGTCCTTGCACTTGCAAGAAGGCGCTGGAACCACTGAGCTACATCCCCGGCCCCCAGCTGTATGTTTCTTACCACTGTATTTTGGTCTTTGAGGGACTTTATTTGGTTTGTGTATTTACATTTATTACATTTGTCAGAAAGCAATTTTGAGAGCCAGGATACAAAACTAAAAATAGAGATTTATAATCTCCTAGTCATGTCACAATATCTTTATTATTTTCATTTGTCAGCCATGTCACTGGTGTTTGGTTGTTAGTTATTTTTGAATTAAAGGACTAACCTCAAATGATTCCAATTTTGAATTCTTCAGGACTTCCGCAGTTATCTGGTGTCTTTATTAACTGCTCACACCATAACTAAGCTTCTCTCGGGCATTTGTGCCACTCACTTTGCTTGATCTCTAATTTGTTCTACAGCACACAAATATTCCATCATTAAGTTAATTGTATTCTATGTGTACGCTTATTAGATTAGGATGTTTATGAGTAGTAAATTTTATGGACTAAGAATTGGTTAATGAGCATCCCTTTAAAGAGTTTTAATGATCAGAACAATAGTGCATGATCAGTGGCTGCAATATATATCCTGAATATCTATCTATCTATCTTTTCTTTTTTTCTTTCTACAAAGTTGGTAACTTTGACCTGAAAAATACCAAAATAGCACATCGATCTCTTCTAATCAGCAAACACTAATTTCTTTTGGTTCCTCAGCAACTAGGGACAGTTTAGATCAATAAGAGGTTTACTTTGAGTGCAAGGCTTTGCTGTCAACACTTTCAAGCCCTGGAGTATCTGGGTTAGAATCCACTTTGCACTCTTGTTCTTTCCAAATGGGCTCATCGTAAAGATCTTTTGGCTGTCACCGTGTCAGCGTTCCCTCCCTTGTCTTTGCTCATTTTTGAGCAGCCCTGTGGAGATTCAAAACGGTGGAGAAAAGAGATGAGAACTGACTGGGTGAGGAGGTGTGTGGGCGATGTGTCCACACCCACATGCATGGAGGGGCTGGGAAGCAGAGGGTGTGGGTGACCGCGGACCCCAGGGCTGTTGACAAAGAAAGAATGAAAGCAAAGAAGGGGAGGAAGACAGGACTAGAGGAAGGGCAGAGGGCACAGGAAGACAGCCACCCCTGGAATGCTTTGGGAAGTTCGCAGAAGGCCAGAATGCTCAGGGCTGGAGAGCACATGTTGGCTAAGTGAAGGATGGGTTCGTAAGCAAAACCAAAAGCGCCTTCCGAGAGCTTCTGCCTCCCTCTCCCCCTTCCATCCTTAAAGCTCCTCATTTCTGGGAATTTGATCTTAGAGGCCAGTAGCTCTGTTCTTTCTCCATGGGATCAGGAAGCCAGGCAAATGTGAGCATTAGCAGAGACAGAGTTTGCCATGTGCTGGGAGCTGGACCACAGGCTCCAAAGCATTATCTTTCTCTGTAACTCCAGAGAACCGAGAGCTGTTTTCTTCACCGGAGAAAACAGGGCCTTAGATTCAGTTAGTGCATCTGTGAGGAGGGAATCTCTGAAGCAGATTCTCCAGGGAAAGAGTCTCCTTCAGCCCTTCTTAATTCACATTATTAAAGGCAACAGCTCATCCTCCTCTGGGGTCTCGGGCATATGCTTCATGATTTCCACAAACATATTGGCCACTTCTCATGGGCTGTGGGTCTCTGTTGACTCAGGAAACTAATGCAAATGAGAATCTGGATGGAAACCCTAGAACCCAGCCTATTATCCAGCCAGGAGGGAAGAAAGCAAACCAAGGAAACTGTATCGATTAAAACCCACCTACGTTCTGGTGCAGTTCTTCTGTGAAGCTGATGCTCACAGAACGAGAGAGACCAAATGCAAGTCTAAAGGTGCCGTATAGGTGGAGGGCAGGCCACGACACAGGGCCTTGTGCTATTGCCAGAAACTGTTATTCGCAATGACAGCTCTCCGTGTTCCAATGAACTGTTTTGGAAAACATTAACCTCTGCAAGATGCAGCTTTCCTGTTGGAAAGAGGGTCACTGGTTAGCTGCTTTGAGTGACCTTGCAGATAAACACAGCCCTTGAAAAATGTTGACATCAAAGTCACAGATTTCATGGACTTTGTAAAACGAAACAGAAAGGAACCAGCTGTGTCGCAACTACAAAATGACACTCAGGCTTTTGGTTTTTGCCTGAGACTCAAGAGGAACTGGCTTGTATTTGTAAATGGGAGCTGGCTGCTTAGGTGCTAGCTGGGCTTTGTTCACTCCTAGGAAAACAGATTAGCATTTCGCAGGGGATGTGTTTGATTTCTCCGACCATGACTCAGTAGGGTACCAACAATAGAGAAATAATGAGCTGGTTTCCATAGAAATGGCAACGTTAACCTCCTAATCCCCAACACCCCAGGTGCAGGAAGGGCAATCTGACAGACAGCAGCGGCTGCTTCCTTGGAGGCAATTACCCACTGGTTAATTAATTTCTTTGTGAGAAACCACTGCTTGCCTCCCAAGTCCTGAGTAGGTCTTGCATGGTAAGCAGCCCCAGGAGCTCAGGAGCCCCCCTGGGAGAGCTCGCTTGTCACCGTGTCGATGTCCTGCCGGCTCCCAGAATGACGCTGGAAGTCCACTGGCAAACAGATGCAGAGCTCTGACTCAGCCCTCCACGCACAGGTGGGACTTTTGCCACGCATGCCTGGTTTCCATCGTAGCACTGCCGGGGTATTCCCAGTGACACTGCTGACAGATGGCACAAGAATGGAAAAACAAGCCCCAGAAGAGATGGGCTGGATTCTAGTCTGCACAGAAAGTCCTCACTGTTTTACAGTGGAAAAATCGTTTCCTCTTTCTGGGCCACCATTGTTCAGCCATAACGTGGGCCCTGCTCATGAGCGCCCAGGGTTTGTGGGAACATACTGGAAACTTCATGATATGAGGGACAAAAAGAACAAGAGAAAAGAACACCACTGTTCACTAAGCGACTTCTAAGTGCTGGGACCTAAAAGTGTTCCACACGTAATCTCCATCCCTCACAACGAAGAACACGGAAAAGGAGTCATCAGGTGGGAAGGACAGAGGGAAACATTTGTAGACACAACCAACTGTTGAGCAAGAACTTAACTAACAAATAATAACAGTTCAAGCTTAACAGTCCAAATAGTCTGTTTTGGAGGAGAGATTAAATAAATCCTTACATGTGATTATCCAATTTTGAAATTTCTAATTTTCATGGGCAACCTCCTCAAGAGATGGTGTTTATTGGAAGATTGACTGTGATTTAAAATTAGCAAGGATTTATTGAGTGCTTAGTGAGTATGACCCAGAAACACCACACACATATCCCATCAGTTTCTAAGGAAACCAGCTGTTAAGCAGATGTGACAGGGCTGTGAGGTTTCCTCGATAATTCTAGGATGGCTCTTTCTAGAGAAAAGGCCCACAATCCTCAAATGGTGTCCACAAAGGTTTCCTGTAGCCATAGATTAGACTTGCAAGCCTACTGGATGATTGGTCATGGCCTGTTTCCCCTGGGGCTACAGCCGTATGCAAATTTCCCAGGCAGCTGCACAGTGAGCACTTCCAGCAGGAGCAGTGGTACCAGGCATTACTCATGTCACCAGCTCTGTCATTGGCCAACCAGCCTGATCTCCATCTCCATAGCACAAGTCACGCCCTCCTGTGGTAGTGGAGATTCGCCCACGTTTCTTTTACCTTCTCTTTTGTACTATGTGTAGAGACTGGCTCTGGCCTCTCATGTCCCTGAGAAGCCTTCTCCAGTGGCCCTGGCAACCCCTCAGCCCGTGAGCCATAGCAGAGCGTGAGCCTGGGCCAGAGTAATCCCAGTCATTTCTCTGGCTGTTTTTGACTTTTCAATTGCATGCGGACTAGTATTGTTTTGTCTTGCCGTTCCCCTAACAGACACTTATAAAATCTACCAAAGCTGTCTGTCCTCACTAGTCACACAGCTTCAGTTAGGTTTGATCCCAGGGTCTCTGAACTTATCATCCTCTCTGTTGCCCTGGCTGCTGTTTTTTTCTCTCCAGCCCTGGTTCCAACGCCAAGTTCCCGGCTTGATTACACTCTCAGAAGAGGCCCCCTCCAGCTCCCATCATTTTCTGGCACAGCACCCAATTTCTTTCCTTACTCCATTACAATAATCTTCAGAGTATTAGGATATAAAATCAGCGTTGTTATCATCACTCTCTCCCCTCCACTGAAGGTAAACTGAGAACAGTGACTCTGTAGTGCTTGCACTAGGAACTCAGCAAACAGCCCGCTAAATGTCTGACAGTTCTCCATAGGCTCAGCCTCCTGTACCTCAGAGGCCCAGGGAATCTGAGTCACTTGCAAGGACATCCAGGGTATGAGCTGTCACCTATCTCGCCTACCCTGCACGCCCAACGCAGACTCCTGCAAGCAGACCAGCCACAATGGCCCTATTGGTAGCCAAAAGGCTAACATAAGATGTCCCCTAAAGGGCATCTCCCAGATGCTAACTCTACCTCATCTAGTCTTCGAGCACTTTGAGCAGTGTTCTGGGGACCCTTTCCCTGGGCCCATTTCCTGGCCCCTGGGATAGATGCGATCTGGGCTGGGCTTTGGCCACACACAAACCCGAATGACTTTTCCAGTTTCAGGTTTTTATAGACACGCTGGGAGCATAAATGGTGACCTGGGATCTGGCGCTGAAAGTTCCTCTGTCCTCTTGGCCCCTCAACCACCCAGAGTCCTGGCGAGAGGCCACAGCCCTGAGAATTAGCATGAAGGCCCTGTCTGCCTTTATAAATTAGCATTCCGCAGGCAGCAATCTCCCCCACTTTTCGTAAGTGCTTTTTTTTCCTGTATAGAAGAGACATGGCTATTTGTGGAAAACTGACAAGTACAGAGAGGCAGAAAACAGAAATCTCTCATAATCCTACCACCTATAGACAGCTAAGGTAACCTTCACGGCAGTTTTCGAGTGTGTTCCCCCAAGCTGCAGGGCTCATTTCTTTATGTGTATTGCCATGCTGGGAAAATAGTATTAACTAAGCTATATAATCATTACCGGGCCCTGTGGAAATAATGGTCTCGACTGTTCACTATCTCCACAAGATTTATTCTCTCCACCTTCTGCTCCTTTTGGAGAATAAAGCTATTTTAATTTTCCCCACTACTTTGGTGTCAAGTCCTCTATTGCATCCTTCAAGGTGACCATACACCTCTAGTGATATATAATAGGCAGCCACCCTCTATTCTTTTAATCAATACTGTTTTAAAAAGTCCTCTAGGTACAAAACTGCTATGTCAATACCCTCTTAATTATAAAATAAGAGTAGAAAAAAGCGTAAGAATCAACAACTGAGAGGGAGCTAACGGCCTCTTTTGCAGCCTCACTGAGTTATGGTGTAGATAACCACACCGAGGAAGACTGGGAAACACTTGGACTGGAAGCTGAGACACCAAGACAAGCATCTTCTCACCAGCATAGTTGTTTGTCTTCTCCAGAGGGTGAAAAAAATTTCCTTGAAATGTTAACTTAGGACTCAGAAGTTGATCTTACAGAAACAGGTTGAGCATTCCTAATTTAAAAACTGGAAATACTCCCAAATCTTAAAGTTTTTGAAGTCTAAGAAGACGTTGTAGTAAGGATATACTTTCAGGGATCATTTCTATAGAGAAGTTTCTCTGAGTACAAGAAGATGTTGTGGGTGGGAAAAGTCCACATTTAACCTCACGTGACCCTCAGTACACAGGTTCATCATAGACAGCATACTACAGTGGCGCATGCGCACCCATGTTTATAGTGACTGAATTCACACTGGCTGAGGTGTACCAGGGGCTTTGATGCCTCTCCACAGACAAATGGATGAAGAAACTGTGGTATATATGCACAATGAAATATTATTTAGCCCTAGAAGAAGCGTAAAATCATGTTATCTGCAGGGAAGTAGGTGGAACTAGAGACCATGGTGTTAAGGGAGATATGTCAAATTCAGAAAGTTAAATATTGCATGCTTTGTCTTAATATGAGCAATCTATAAATAAATGAATGACTATATAACTAAATAAAATGAGAGATGATAGGAAACTAGATAGGCTTTCAGAGATGGGGAGGGTCATCAGGAGGAGAAGTGAGAAAAGGAAGAAGGGGTATGAGGATATAAAATAAGCAAAATATATTTAATGAAATTTTAAACACATTTCATTATTCTGTATTACTAATATGCACCAATAAAAATAAGTAAAAAACCAAGGCATAATAAAAACAATGTACAATATTATGTTCACACTGTGTATATAAGGTATATATGAAGCATAAATGAATGCTGTGTTTGGACTTGGGTCCCATACTCAAGATTTCTCTTTTTCTTTCCCTCTCCTTCTCTGCAAATATTCTAAAATCAAACTTACAAAAAAAAAAAAATCAAAATCTAAAACACTTCTGGTCCCAGGGATTCTGACATTCGGGATAAGTGAAAGTCAAATGTACTATTTATATATTCACAGTCATCCTTCTATAGGGGTGTAGTGGAAGGGTTTGACTATTATGTGCATGTAGATCTCAGGCCAACACAATTGCAGACTCTATTTAAGGAGCTTTTTAGCCACTTCGCTCCTCCCTTCCTTCCTTTCCTCGCCTACTCTCTCAGAATGAGGTCCCCAGGTACCAAGAGCAGGGCTGAGAGAGCCGTCAGTGGCCTTGACTGGCTTCACTCCCTATACCACAGAGTCGATGAAAGTACTTACATCGGAGTTTCACAGGCCCCAGAAGCTATCTTGCTGGACCATCTGTCCAAAACGAGAATGTCTTTTATAGCCACTGACTCAGTACAGTTTAGTCACTCGTGGCACATGTGTAGAGTTCCTCCTAAAGGATGAAGCCTGGAGAGGTACTATGTTTTATTGGACGAGTTGGGTCTCATGTTGGCAGTTCCTGCAGGCTCTTGGAAGAAGGTTCTCTTCCAGTTTGGGCATGAAGATTTTCCTAGGCATAGAAAGTTAGAAAAAAAGCCTCTTTGCAAATTTATGCCATGGACCCTAAACAGGGGTTTACTGAAACCTACTGAACTACAGAGCTTCTCTCCCAGACAGAAAATCTGAGGCATAAAATGGTTACATACATGAATTGCCCCAGAAATCATAAGTATAGCAGAGTATCCTCATCAAGGACTTAAGCCCAGGTTAAACACACTTGGTTAGAGGTGCTTTCTGTGTTTGCTGAATTTCTCGACGTCTTGAAACACCCTGGCCCCTTGGAAGCAGTAACAGGTTCGGGCTTCTCGTTCTGTTGTCTTTCCTTCCCTTACAAACCATGGCCAATCCTAGAAGCCTTATCAGGAGAATAAGGTGGGATCAGGGAAATAAAGACAATATCCTACTTCCTCTGCTGTCTCCTTGCCTCCCAATGGCGATCTCCATGCCATGATGTGACATTCTGATGTACCCAGATGAAAGGAACTGGCCCTGATGTTCCCACCTTAATTTTTTGCACTGTTTTACCAAGTCTATAAGAAGCCAGCAAATTTGACTACAAAGGCTGCCTGATTAGTGTGTGCATAACATTGGCTAAACAGGTCTCTGTACTTCAAAAAGATGGATTTACTGTTATGTGCAGCGAGAAATAGATAATTGTACCTCTCCGGGGAATTTTTTAGAGGACATTTCTTTTTTATAAACGTGGAGTCTTGTGATGGGAATTAAAAGGGAAGACAGAGCATGCAGCCTGTGAGGACACCGAGACAGCACACAGTCAGGGGCCTAGGGAACCAGCCTGGACTCGGAGGAGGAAGAGCGTGGCCCGGGGCTGACGTCTGCACTCGAGTTTCAGTTTTGTTGAACAACTGTGGACAGATCACTTCCTCCCCTGAGCTGAGATTCCCCCTTTGAGCAAACGAGCCTGCTGTTTCCTTTCTCGTTCTTTTTGCCGTGTATTCAAGAGACTCATGCAGGTGGATCCCTCTTCATTCGTCAGGGACTCTCAGCACAGGTTAAGTTTCAGCTCACACTCTAAAATTAAAGCTGCAAGGGAGGGCAGAGGATATACATCCAGAGAAGCTCCACCGCCAGCCTTGCCACCTTCCTTTGTGGCTTGAAAATTTTAATAGCATCCTGTCCTCCCTGACTTTGCCCTGCCTTTTTAGCACGCACTTCATACAGCAACCAGAGTGTTCCTTTTTAAAAGCTACATCAGAACAACGTCAGCCCTCTGCTCATAGCTGTCTCAGAGGCTTCCCACCTCACCCAAAGCAAAAGCCCAAGTTGTATGAGGCCTCAGACAGGATGCTAAGGTACCCTGCATCCCTGTGCCTCCTCTTCTGCTAGTCCCTTCTTGGGCTCCCTGGCACAGCTAGTCAGCTGAGTGTCCTGCAGGCGTGGCCAGTGTGCTCCGGTCCCAGGGTCTGTGCATCCCCTTAGTCCTCTGCCTGGGCTATTCTTTGAGCTCACCAATCAAAGGCTGTCGTGGCCCTTCCGGGTAGGAGGGTGCCCTTTCTCCTTGTGGTTCTCTTCTGTTTTGTGTTCTTTTATGACACTTATCTCCACCCAGGATGCATTTTACCTTTATTTTAATGGTTTCTACTGCCCACAAATATAGAAGGTTCATATAAACAAAGAAGTCGTCTGTTTTGCTTATGATGCAACTGCTGGCGACTGGAATCAGGCCCGGCTCATGGTAGAAGGAAGTGATAAATAAGTATTCGAGTAACTGGTTGTAGAATGGGTAAACGAATGAATGAGCGATACACACACACACACACACACACACACACACACACACACACACATATATATATATATATATAAAATTTTTTTTTAAAAAGCTTGCTAGAATTAAGTTTTAAAATAGATTTTCTCTTTGGTCTTTCCAGACATTGCTTGTGCCCACAGGTTAGGAGATTTGATGCTAACTTTATGGAACGATTCTGTGCTTATCTGTTCTGCTTAACTCAAGGCCATGACTACAGAATGAGGAATCACAGTGAAAGGTTACAGTCAAGGACTCATACAGTATTCTCCTCAGTTTTGGGAAAATACCTCAGAGGCAAAACAGAAACAGATTTTGCAGTTGAAGAAACAATAGAGAAATCAGGCGACCCTATCAGGGCCAAAGATGGATTTTCTTGTTCCTGAGAACTAGTACTTGCACTAGAAAACCCTTTCTCAAGCAGAGTCTTGTCTGGGAAATTGATGGGTTTCCTTCTAAAGCAGGGCCAAGGATGGAGCTCACATCTGGAATCATTTTGCTGACTCTGGGTATGAATTAGGCTCACGGTCACTGTGTTCCCTTATCAGCAAAAAGCAGGGCAGGACGGAGCAAGACAAACAGAAAAGAGAGAAGGTGTCCTGGCCGGATCTGTGCAGGGCATAAGGCAGATACACTAAGGGAGGCACACATGGCGGAGTCGGAGAACCAGTCCACGCCTGCGGAAAGTGAGTCCACTCCCGGCTGTGAGTGGTGTACTGTGTCATCCGCGCCAAGGTGAAGATGAACAGTCACTCACAGAGAGGCGGTGACAGCTGCTGGCCTGTACTGAACTGTGCCCTGCGCTTCTAGACAGACGCTTTCCTCCTAGTAGATGTAAAATCAGCAAGCTGCATGCTTTGCAGGCTGACAAGAACACATACCATCCACAGGACTAACAGCTTCCCAGAGCTTCTACATCTTCCGTGAAGACTTTGACTTGGATGCAAACGGGTCCCTGAGCAGCCCACGTGAGGACTGTCACCTTTCTCAACACCCGCCTGATATTGTCTGTGTGTTTTCCACCCTCCCGAGGACAGAGGGAGCAAGGGATTACCTGTGGTAAATGGATCCGCTCTTATTTCACCCCAGAGACAATTTCCATGAAAATCAAACCTGAACTGAGTGGGAAGGAGAGTTTCTGCTGCTTTTAATTTTAACACTTGCATATTCACCAGCACTTTCTGCTCTAGGTATGTTCAGCTCATATTCATGACTATTGCACGGTGCTCTTTCTTTACCTTGTGCTTGGAGGAGCAAATACCACGGCGCTGTAGGGGACTCTGTGATGGACGCTACTGGTTTTCAGAAGCCCCATGTTCTGAAAGCTGCTTAATGTCACCGGCTTCTCAGCGTCCTCCAGTGTCTTCGCGTCTTCTGCAAATGTTGAGTGAGTCACACAGATATGAAATGTAGCCATCATGGGGGCAGATGGGTACGGGTGACCAGAGGCCATCCGCAGTCCTGCCACAGCGGCTCTTTCAATGAGTTGGAAAGCAGCAATCAGCAATCAGCAGGCCTGGAGCTAGCCAGGTCCCTCCCTGGGCCTGTCCCTGAGATGAGTCCAGATTACATGAGGAGCCTGGTTCATTTCACTGGGGTCTTACTCATACTTTAGCGTTATAACGATATCATCTGCTAAATTTCAGTCCCTAGGATTTGGACCTAAAAACCTTCATGTCGGTAAAACCACTTGCCCTACAATCTTTTTTATTCCCTTTATTGACTTTTCTTTCCTCCCTTTAAAAAAAAAATTAGCCTATATTTGCAATAAATACAGCAGGTATATGCTTGCCAGGGATTTGTGCCTGGATACAACCTCCCCACC
The DNA here is from genome assembly GCA_004026965.1 of Petromus typicus. Lineage (NCBI taxonomy): Eukaryota > Metazoa > Chordata > Mammalia > Rodentia > Petromuridae > Petromus > Petromus typicus. The sequence goes on from PVIR01005770.1 coordinate 37,556, forward strand.
CTGTTTACCTCTGCCTTTCCTTATCACCCCCTCTGCCAACTCCAGATCTCCATCCCATTTCTAACACTTGTTATTCCTGAGCTCCACGTCCATCCAAATAACAGAACAGGGTATTTAATGGAAACTTTTTGAAGTTCCTACAACTTCTGATGAGAACTGAGACAGTACATGTTTACAACAGGCTGCGATTCAGTTTAAACCAGTTACTGCAGAGGAACCACGGGAGAAGACCAGTGCCGGAGAGGGGCCTCGGAGGAGGCTTGGTGAGTCCATTAGGTGCTTTGGGGTCAGGATAACGTAACTCTCAAGATTCTGAGTTCACAAGGCTCATCTCTTCTTCTACTCTTCACAAAGAACCCCCAAAGACTTCACTTTAAAAACCCTCAGCCTTCCCTCACATAACTGATTACTCTCCCTGAACACCGCAATGAGCTTATTTCATGGAACTAGGTAATGGAATGAAAATCCTGCCAGGGTCATTCTCCTCTCAACCTCAAACTGTTTGAGAGATTTCAGGCTTGCCTACTTCACATGTCAAACACTGCTGGGAGCCAGGACGGAACAGGGAACAGGACACAACTGTTCCCGAAGAGTTTGTCCTTTACAGAGAAAAGACAAACAGAATCCAAAGACAGGCGACTTCAATGCAGTTCTAGAAGAAAGCTCAGGGCGTGATTGGAGCGTGTAGGAGGGAAACCCAGACCCTTCTTTTTCCCATAGAGGAAGAAAAGTTTAATCTATGGTAATTGTGTGTAATATAGAGATAATGACAAATAGCTCACGGCACTCCCTCAGAACACACACATGTGATCCTTCAAGTCAGACTTGAGGCCCAACAGAATGTCTCCAGTGGCAGTGATGAAGACTGAAAAGCTTAGTTTAAATATGTGACAAGAATTGATAATAGAAGCAGGGAATGAAGATATCTAATTTTTCCCAGCTTTAGACATGAACGGATACTCAATCTTTTGGCCACATGATGGAGATGAAATGAAAAATTAGAATCACAAAGTGAGCCAGTGACAAATGATGAATGAGACCGCCATGACTTTGAATGCAGAACGTTCAGCACAGTAGCTGGTCTTAGTTGAACTACAGAATCCTACTTATAAGAGAGAACAAGAATTTGAAGAATGCCAGTACATTTAAATTAAGGAAAGGAAATAGAGTGAGGAAGCTTAGTCACGGTCGTATAACATGACATCAGCTAAGCTAATGTAAATGACATCAGGTAAGCAATAGAATTTCTATCTCAAATGAAATTATTTGTCAGGTGGCTGCTATATGGCTCCCATTTAAATGGAATTATCTGACCAAAGCGAAGATCAAGGAAAGCAGAAAACAAGAAGGTAAGCACAGCCCTAAAAGAAGGGAAACTCTTAACTTTACTAATAAATTGCCTGAGTAAAGGAACTACATGAGATTCATCCAGCAACTGCCTTTGGATCACAGAGGCTGCCTATATGTGCCTGTATGCACATGTATGCACATGTATGCCCACACACATTCTCACATGACAGCAGTCACGACGTGCTGCACTGGATGGCATACTTCAGCCCCTTTCATTTGTACTCATGAGTTTAGAGGCAGATAAAAGCTTTTTGCTATATGTGACTCTATCTTAGCCTGTCACCTCTATGGCTAGTATAGATGGGAAGAGAGGGAATGTTTTTAAAAGTTAAAGTCTAAAACCTGCTATTTGTCTTTAGGGCTCCTTTCTGAGGAAACTTAAATGTGCTGCTGTGCAAGCTGGGAGTTAGGAGCAAACTTAATGTCACACTGATGACTTCCAGAAACTGAGATGCCGGCAAAAGGAAATGATCAGACTGAGAACTCACTTGACGCCACTTGCCAAGGGACATGGACACTTTAAAACAACAGACATTTAACCGTGTCAAGGTTCCTAGATGCCTATACTTTTCAGATATTTGTTCTGCTTAGAAAAATGAAACACAAAAACACAACTGATCATTTCCTCGGAGATATTTTTGGCCCGACGTTATCCTCATCTCTCTAAGTACTCTTGAAGCTTCCAAGTCAAGTCTTTCACAAGGGTGAGTGTCCCCTGGCCATCAGAGGAGCCACTTCTGAGTACATTGTGATGAACTTTACCTACAATGGCTGAGCCATTGGTTGGGAGGAGACTCACTAAGGAGGCCTGAATCTGTCCAGTCGAATAGTCACATGACTATGGGGGTCCCGTGCCACATGCCAGTGGGCCAACTTAGTGGAACATGCAGCCTCAGGGTTGTGCACTGTGGAAGGAGGACTATTACAGCATGTGCTTCTTCGGGTCACTGTACAGATAAAACAATATCCAGTGCTTGGTATGTGCTTAACGCCTGCAGACAGCCCTTAGGACGTCAGACAGGAGATGCGGCACTGCTGGAAGTGGACCCAAGCACCACATGTCCCGAGTGCCAAGAGGGCTCAGTACTGCTCTCAGGTACTCCACACCGCTGTGTCTCCAGGACTTTGTTTTCTTTAGGAGTCACTCAACAATCTAAGAGGAACCTCATGGAGAGACTTTCTACTTCACCACAGCCATACCCAACTGTTTCTACCCTGCAGTTCCTCTGTTGAGCTCAGACTAGGAGTTTGCTCTCACACTGACCCATTTCTTCCCTCTCCGCTCTCTCCTCTGACCTGTAGCACCTTCAGGGGCCAACATCTCTCATGGACCTAACGCTTCCGCCTGATCGTAAATGTTACGGATTTCAGAATTATTGTTCCTTCCACTCTTCCTTATCTGGTAGCCGATCTCAGCCACAATGTTTTGAAAAGCATGATTTGAATCGCTTCTCTCCATGGTGATTAATGGCAATGATGACTGGTATTTAAGTGATACTTCATAATTTAATAGGCTCCCTCCATGTGCATGATGTCATTTGGATTGATGGCCATTCTACCATGTCTAGGCAGGTGTAATCATTCTTACTGTCACATTAGGAAACCGGAGGTCAGATGAACTTACTGGCTTATTCAAGATCATAGAAGTGGAAAGTGAACCTTGGTCAGTTCAAAATTTCTGATTTGTTCTCTGATACCAACTCAAAAAGGAAGCTAACTCAGAATAAAATGTGAGCGACTAATACCTTACACCTATCAAAGGACATGTGCATCTCAACAGAGAAACCTACAAAGGATAATCAGTGGGTAACTACAGAGAGGAGGGGTGGGGCAGGGGTTTGGGTATTCTGAGCTGACAGTCCTTTTGATATCTGCTGGCATTCTCCTTGAGCTGCATGGCGGCTGTAGGCGCGTATCAAGATTCCAACCAGAGTTGTGAACCTCTGTGTGTTCCTGCCCATAAGCAAGGGTTTTGTCTCATTTTTACCTTATGCTCATATGCATCCCAATATCAAAAACTTAAACACAAAAAAAGTGAAACTCTTACCATAATAATCTTGGCAGATGGTTGTGGTTTCCCAGTTTAAGGTGCTAAAGTGGTATGAAAGCCACGGAGTTTGCCAAACAAACATCTTTTCATTTAAGTCAAATACACACAGTAAGGGAAAATATATGTGCTTGTGGAGGGCAGTAAATTTCATAGCTTTGAAAATGTGCTTTGAATCTCTACATGGGGCCTCTCTCCTTCCACAGTTCAGATTCAAATTCCAAATTTACTGGCAGCCTGGCTGCCTCTGCATCATGGCAAGACCCGAGGGGAGAGAAGGAGACTTCTTCTGCTCCTGCTCTGCCCAAAGGTCTCCACCGGAAATGGGATACTCTTTGTCACAGTATTGCTGTGTAACCAACCACAGGAAGAAATCCCAGGCAGATTCCAATTATTTCCTACTTAATGCCTGTTTCTCTGTGTGGTTATTTTCAGATAGAGGTAGTGTGTGAAAAAAATTAAACCACCCTGTCCATGGGAAACCATAAAGAAAATTATTTGCCGGAAAGCACTGCCCTACTGACAGTCACCTGCTGGCCTGTATAGAAAGGGAGCCACCGGGTTTCCCAGACTCAGTTCTGCGCAGCGTCTACACCACAGTCAGAGCAGCCCCGTCTCACAGCCAGGGAATGAGTAGCTGCATTCTGTGACTGGACCCTATTGAGTCTCCGCACCCCCGCTGCCCAGGAAGCACATAGCAGCAAGCAGAATGAAAGGGCCTTTTATAAGCAGTCGTTCGCTATTTCTTAAACAGACTCCCACATAAAGACTATTTTGTTTCTTACTCTTGAGGAAAAACTGAGCTCTTTCTAAAGTCTGGAGAGAAGGAACAGAAGCTTCAGGCAGGGAGGGGGCCCTGGAGAAGTGGACCCAGGCAAGGGACAGAGCAGGACCAGTGGACAGAGCAGGACTAGTGGACGTGGCCAGAGGGTGGCCTCGCCTTTTCTAAAGGGACTGTGGGGTGCGGCTGGGTCTGCTGGTCAGACTGCCTGGGCTCTTCCCCACCAGAAGGGCAGTCGCCCACAAACCAGGACATTTGGGAGAAACGCTAATCCTCTGCTCCCCAGGTAACTTCCAGGGAACTAGGTTTTCTCTAGGTGTACCTAATTTCTTGAGGGTTTTTCTTTTCTTTTGCCCTCACCCAAGGGCTACGTTTTCCACTTGATAAGATTTTAGGCTTCCTCCTTATTGTACTATCCTAATTTGTCTCAGAAAAACCAGTTCTTCTCTTTTTCTATAGAAGCATAACCTCCTAAATGATTTCAGACATCCCAAAATCTATGCTGTGGGCAGGAAAAGGCCAAAGTTTTATCATTTAACTTAGTTGGCTGTCCTATGATTATACATATATACATATACAAAGATACACAATAAATTCTCATTCATTTATTGGTAATTAAACTTTTAATATATATCAATTTATTTGGGTATAGTGAAGTTCAGGCAGCACCATTTATGAGGAAAATGCTAAAGAAAATAGTAGAAAGAAAAAAATGGCTGCAATTTAGAGGTTTAGGTACAATAAGTAACAGAGAAACTTGCTGATTATTGCGTTTGTCTGAGCTTCATTAAAGCAAAATTTTTGCAGCAGCCAGCGGAAGTCAAGGCTTATGCGAGTTTTAATAAAATTTTCATGATTTGAAAAAATCCTCCCCAAGTTTAATTTATGAGGTCTCATCATATTACTTTGAAAAGAACAAAAACTCATAGCATTCAAAGTACCCACTTCCAGCCTTGGTGGTAATGTTATTTATTTCTGCTGCTTTATTATCCTGGGTACAGATGTAAAAGCAATAGGAAGTAAGCCCTCATTTAATATCTGTGATACCTCGGTGCCCCTGGGTGCAGGGGCTTCTGTTCCTTCCTGTTCCCTAAGCAAGAGGATCCCCCTGAGAGCCTGAGGTAAAGCATTTGTGGTGGTGGCCCTTGATCTAGCAATAACAACTGTCACCTTTAAAGCGTATCTGAGACAAAAGGAGATTTGGTAGGAACTGTGGCCATGCAAATGCTTGAGTTCCACACATTACAGCGGGTGATCAAAAAGTACAGAGAAGCATTAAATTTTAAAGAACTTATTACAGGTGAAGACACATTGCCAAGACCACGGGGTAAGTCTGTTTGAAGTGAGGGGAATATTTTTAGGGAGAATAATGGCAAAATGTCTTTGACTGTAATCCATTTTTTATTTAAACATTCATCCTATTATCTGATCACACTTCACTAAAGAAATGTGTATGGTAATTTCTGCCAGATGAAAACATTATGTATGACGTGTCCTCATCTACCTTATTCACCGGGCCTGGTATTATGTGACGTCTGGTTATTCCACAAAGTCAAGATGACTACGAAAGGTCAACGTTTTGACTTGATTCAGGGCTGGAGGCAGCCACCAAGTGCAAATAGAGACTTGGGAGATGATGTTCAGAACTGCTTCAGAAAGTGGCAAAAATACCGGGAGAAGGACCTTTCAAGCAAGGAGGAGTATTTAGAGAGATGCACAGCAGTGTGCCTTTTCCTGTCATAAATTTTTAATTTAAACATTCATTGCATTCTTTGACCACACCTCACTGAAAAAATGTTGACAGCAATTTCTGTCAAATAAAAATATTATGTTGTGTCCTCATCTGGCTTATTCACCAACTCTGACACTGTGCAGCTTCTGGCTCTTCTCTTAGATCAAAATGACTGTGACAAGTAAATACTTTGAATTGATTCAGGACATTGAGGCAGCCAGGACAGTGCGAGTAAAGACACTCGGAAAGAAGACGTCTAGAACTGTTCCAGAAAATGGTAAGAAGGATGTGATGAGTGTGTCTAAAGCAAGAATGAGTATATCGAGTGATTAAAAGCAGTATATCTTTACAGTAATACATTTTAAAATACATCATATTTACCCTATTTTTGATCACACCTTATATTCTATTTATGTGCTGTACATTCTGTCACTGTAGAATCCAGTCCTTAGTGGATATGACCTTCTTTCAGGTATTGGAAAAACAGCAAAGCAGGCACTACTTTAAGTAATTTACTGAATTAATTTTTCACAACTCTTTCTCGTGGGTACTAATATTATCCTCCATTGTATAAGTAGGTTCTAGAAGTAGAGGCACAGGGTGATGAAAAAAATTACTGAGTCACATATGTAGTAGGTGACAGAACTGGGAATTGAACTCTTGCAATCTGGTTTCAGAGTGTATATATATCTAGATATCTATAGATATATAGGTATCTAGATATATATATTTATATATATAAAATATATATATATATTTTTACTATACCAAACAACCTTTCAGGACTTTGGATCTAAAAGGACCTTAAAGAACCTCACATCTTAATTCCCTGACTTTAGAAGAAAAACAGTGAGATTCAATGAAGTTAGATCATTCATCAGGAGGAACACAGCTAGGTCCTGGAAAAGTCCAAAGCAGAACAAAGATCACTCTCATACTAATGAAATGTATAAATATACATCCTTCCTCTTCCTGAAGAGCTTAGATCCTCACATATAACCCATTTTCTGTGTTTCCATAGCCACAATGATAGCCATTTGTCAGACCTACAGAAACTCATGATGTCATGGTTCAGCAAGTTTGACGTTGACAATAACACAGGTAAAATTCAGGGACACTGTTGTTATCTCCACTGCTTATGATTGAAAGGAAACTTAGACCCATTCATGAGACATTACTGTACGCGATTACAGTCTCTGGAGTTCACCTAGACCTTTCGTTTACAAATTGTATCAAAGGTAGTTCTTTCCAAATGACCTTCTTGCAACCTGTACCTGCCCTTTGCAGTACTTCCCTATCACAATCTATAATTATACACCAGATTTGTTTTATGGTTTGTATCTAAATATCACACCCCCCAACCCCATGTTCTTATAGTGGGTTTTTTTGTGGGGTGGCTGGATCATGGTGTGTGATACTAGGATTAAGGGTTTGTGGTACTAGATTAGTCCACTAATTGGGTTAGCATAGTTCTGGGTTGGATAATAGGAAGGCCCAGAATGGGTGTGGATGGCGCCACCCTTAAGGATTTATAGCCTGGATGGGATGAAAGAAAAAGGAAGGCTTGCTGCTTCTGCTTCGCTGCCTCCTCTGTGCTCTGCCATGGGCTGCTTCTCCTCTGCCACACCACCCACGCTGGAGCTGGCCAACGGTGAAACCTGGAGACACTGCATCAAAAGAACCTTTTTCCTTCTTGATCTTTGAGGGCCAGGCACTTGTCTCAGCAATGACCCAAGTAACTCAGACCATGTCTGTGTTTAATTCCTGTTTCTCCAGCTAAACTGTAAACTCAGGGCAGGGGCCATACTTGTGTTATGTATAAACACCTAGAACCTGCTGCTTACTGGTGATAGGTGTTCAACAAGCACTGGTCCAATGAATTTATTCCAGCATCTCAGCAACATACTCAAAAGATGATCTTGGGCAGCTTCATGCTAACATTTAAGAAACACCAATCATACAGGGCTCATCATCTTTTTTTCTTTTTCTTTTCTTTTCTTTTTTTTTTTAGCTTTTTTGAGACAGGGTCTCACTTTGTAGTTCAGGCTGGCCCTGAGCTCAGCCTCCAACTCACATCACAGCAATCCTCCTGCCTCTGCCTCCCGAGTTCTGGGATTACAGGCGTGAGCCACCACGCCCGGCACTGTAGTATGTGGTGCTGATTGCTGCTGGGCATGAGTCTCCACACCCAGTACAGTATGTGGTTACCGGGGATCGAACCTGGGTCCTTGCACTTGCAAGACAGGCACCAGAACCACTGAGCTAACTCCCTGTCCCTCATCATCTTTACCAAGTTATTGGACCGCAGCCCCTCCTAGGACAGCATAATAGCTAGAGAAAGATTCAAGCAGCAGAAACTCCCCTGGTTTACAAGTCTACCTTATATTCAGGGCTCAGGAACCTACCAGCTACCCAGTAGGTGAGACTTGCTACACTGTAAGGCTTCAATCACCTACAGAGAAGAAAAAAACTCACTCTAAAACAGCTAAATGAAGGCTATGCTATGGATAAATGTTAACTTATCCATAGCATGATTCTGAGTTCTGAGGGCTACTTAGGACTATTCCTTAGGGTTTTGCTGGAAAGAATGCTTTTTGTTTGACATGTTCACTAACTGTATGAAAAGAGTTAGTGTATTTCAAAAGATATGAGAAATGAATTATTCTTTTAAGAGCTTAAACATTGCTCTTCAATTCTGTGCTCCTCTTATTGCATTTTGTCACTTGCATTATCTACAAAGAATAGGTTTGAATAAAATTAACCATCATTCCAATCACTCCCTAAAATAAAACAACAGTGAATTAACAGAATTTAAATTAACACACTTTCATTCAAGCTGACTTGCAAAACCTTTTCTAGTTTCTAGCTCTTTGATGGAGAAGATATACAACATTTTCTCAAAAGCAATATTTTGATGTTGAACCCTTTCATAAGGAGACACTAAGAAGAGATACAAGTCGGTTTGGGCCCCTAAGTAATAAAAATTGCTTTTGTTCTGTTCACTAGCTGGCTTCCAAGTAAAAGCTGTCTTGTTCTTGTCTTTTATATGTTAGGATATTTACTGAGATGCACAGGCTCTTGGGAAGAGAACGACAAACACAGAGGTGCTCCTGTGCGGAGCACAGCAGAGTTCAACTCCTGCCCTTTTATCTTTAGAAAATCGCTTAGAATCAACTGGTTGTCTTGTCTGGTGAAACAAAAAAAAAATCTGCTCCTCTTTATTTAATAAAAGAGAAAAAAAAATTGACCTTATAGTTTTGAGAAATGCTTCCAGCTGAGACTTAGGTCCACACAAAAAACAATTAAGAAACAAAATGAGCCGATGCTGCCCCTTACAATGCTGCTGTTTCCTGATGTGCATGACTTCTTGGTGACAGGACCGAAGACCTCAGTGCACAGGCTGGGCAGGGTTCTTTGTCCACATTGAGTCAAAATGCTTTGGGGGTCGTTTCTACCTTGCCCTTTTGCCCCATCAGTCAAGGCTTCCTATCCCACAGCTTTCGTTTTCTTCCCTTGGCAGGGGAGGGGGCAGAGTTTGTTAGTTTTTAACACAGTGTATCTGATGATTAACAAGGAAATAATCAACACTTCAGTTTTTTTGTGATTGAAATAATCATGACTAAATAGCTAGATGGTATTTTTTTTAAAGCCTGGTTCTTTCAGGGAACAGCAAATCTCCTTTGATTAATCCTAAGTACATTTAATCGGAGGAAATTTGGTATGGGCTGGATGACTCTGTCTGCTGGATGTTAAGAGATAGAAAAGACAGAGTTCTAATAAAGTTGGCACCAGGCTGAGGTTCCGGCCCTACCCGCCCCACCCCCACCCGCAGGACCGTACATGTCACAGAAAGATTACAGAGGCGACTGCGGAAGGAAGGCAGCCAGTCCTGTCCCTGCCTCCTGATGAATGGGATGCAATTTTCTCCGCTTTCTTCCTCCCAGCGCTCAGCAAGTACAGCCTTGGAAAAAGTGCTTCTCCCCCACCACCCCCTTTTCTGACCATGTCTGGATTTTACACAACAGTATGGAGACTGCCGGGAGCTTTGACTCCAGAGTGGCGGGTGGCTGTTTTTCCCATGATGCACGAGATTCCAGAGATGGGGTGCCACGGTTCAGGGGTGAGGATCAGATGAAGATGGCCTCCCATGCTTGGGGGCTACTGCAGGCTTGGCGACAGCCCCCCAGGGCCTGGCTTTTTTCCTTCCCTCTGGCTCTGCCCTCAGATGCCCAAGCTGTGTCTATAAAACCAGATCTCCCTGTGCCATTATGTGTCACTAAAACACAAATTAAATTTAAGGATCAGATTTCTTCACGGGGTGAGGACTGGTGCAGATTTTACTTTCTTAGCCTTCCAGCAGGAAGGAACCCTGCAGCTCCCCACTGGCTGGGGTCTGCCCCACCTCAGTCCCTGTGGCTTCTTCCTTGAATCTTGTATGTGCTCTTAGAAAGGATCAAGGTTCAAAGATGTCAGATGGCCCTGGGACCCAGACAGTGTCTACTATGTGATGCCCTGAGCTCTTGGCGCCCCTGCACATGAGCATGGTTCAAGGAGTCTGTGCCACCCTCCACCCTGCAGGCAACTCTCTCCTCTCTCTCCAGCTGCCATTGAGGCTCTGTCAGCTCCAACTCCTCTTTCCCCGGAAGACTGTTCAATTGGATTAATTTCCATTCGGTTTTCTCTGCAGAATTATTTCAGTGGAGACATGTCAGCACTTCAGGTCTTCTAACACTGGCATCCCAAAGACCGAAATATGAAATAACCTGGCACAGAACACCAAACCCCTCATAGGACACCAACGTGCCAATTTTTCCCCCTCATTCTGCCGACAGTGTATCATTCTCAACTATTCCATGTACCTCCGGGGAGCTGATAATGGACACATTCTAGCACCCACTCAGTTTCTGTATTTTCTTCTGGTTAAAATAATAATAGATCTGGGCTGGAGAGTTAGCTCAGTGGTTCCGGTGCCTGTCTTGTAAGTGCAAGGACCCGGGTTCGATCCCTGGTAACCACATACCATATTGGGCGTGGAGACTCACGCCCAGCAGCAACCAGTACCACATACCACAGTGCTGGGCGTGGTGGCTCACGCCTGTAATCCCAGCACTCGGGAGGCAGAGGCAGGAGGATTGCTGTGATGTGAGTTGGAGGCTGAGCTGAGGGCCAGCCTGAACCACAAATCGAGACCCTGTCTCAAAAAACCTTAAAAAAATAAAATAAAATATAATAATAATAATAATAATAATAATAATAATAATAGATCTAAAACAAGACTTTTCTTCTAAAATTGGCCCTTGGTTAGACACTATCAGCTACTGCTCCATAAAAAGAAATTAGACACAGAAATAAAGTGAGTATGTAGATAGAATGGTACATGGTTTAACGCACTGGGTCCAGGTCCGTGGCTTGTTGGGCATCTACTGTATGATGTGTAAAGTATGGCGGGGTGAGGATGGCAAACAGATACACAGCAAGAGACCCTGTACCTCCAAGAGCTCCCCTTGGAGGTTAACTTTTGTAATGACAGAATCAATAGGTTTATCTTACAACAAATACTGTTACCTGTCACTAATGCCAGTCTTGGGAAAGCCATTGGTCCACAGCAGTCCTGCACAGCATTTCTGCATGAACAAAGGCTCAGGCCCTGTTTCCTAAGTTCTGCTAGTGTGACAGTTCATTCACACAGGTAGACAAGGCTAAGGAGGTGCTCCTTCTACTAATCTACTAATGTGCAGCAAAGCCACTTTCCCCCTCAAATAGCATTCTATCATAAAGCATGTTAGAAACATCAACTTTATTTTAAGGAGATAAAATTAAAAGGCTCCAAATTTATAAATTAAAAAAAATAAATTCACTTTAACTGTAGGAGAGAACAGATGGTGTCTAATATATCCTATTTACCTCCTTCCCTTCCTAATTTTTCATTTACACCTAGTTCAGTTTCCTTTCTTACCACTTCTTTAAAGAGATGGAGGGGAAATGGGGGGGGCAGGGGTATAAAAAGAATCAAGGTGTGTGATGTACATGTACCAGCTCCCCAGGATAAATGTAAGCATTAAGTATCGTGAACATGTACTATTAAAAATAAAGTTTACAAATAAAATAAAAGTCACCCCCCCACACACACACACAATAAAGCCTTCCCGGGTCCTCAGAGCCACCAGCGTGCCTCGTGCGCTCCTTTGTGCTCTTTAGTCTCTTTATTTCCTCTGGTGCAGTAACAGTTTGCAAGGAATGAAGCACGTTATATTAAAGCCTCTCATAAGTATTACACTCGAACGCCTCCTTTTCCTTCCTAATGGAGCAGAGGTGCATCTGATAGCACAGCAATTTCTAGACCCAAAGTTGTCGTCCGTGTCCTCTGGGGATGATGCCCTTATTCTAAGGAAAGAACGAAGGAGATGAAAAGGAGAACAGGGGACAGATGATCGAACAGATGAACACACTGGAGCTCTTCACACCGCCAGTGTTTCTGACTCGCTGAAGTAGCATGACAAACACTTGGGATTACATAGTTTTCTGAGGAGATAAAGGCAAGAAAACCTCCTAATTAAAAAAAGAAATGCTCCTGAAGTTAACTTCAAGCAGGCAGTCGTGAAGTGACAGGCTTTTTGACCCTTCCTGAGGTGGTGGGTGACAATTAATCACACTACCAGGGCAAACATTGTCTAATCCTTTCCCCTCACTTTCTTGAGATCCCATCTTATCATCCTCAGGTTTCTCCCAAAGCATGAGTAGCCAAGTGACTCTGATCAATATTAAAGACAAGGTCAAGCCTGTGTTACAGTCAAAACAACGACCATAACAAACCCCTCTTCCACTGACATCTGACATCTGACCCAAGGGGATCAGCTAGAGTGATTTGTGTCATCAGCAAAGATCTCTCTTTGTCACTGGACCCACCAGATGGGCCACACAGGAACTCCCTGAGACTGCTTTAATTAGGTATTTCACTTACAAATGAATTAATTAGAGATAAGCACCTGAAGCAAATTACTCATGTGGTCTATTTAAAGCCTGAAATAGATAAAAGCTGTTGACATCATCGTGCGACCAGTTCGTGTTCTAGGGGATGTTACACCCAAGGTGATTTACCAAACCTCTTACCCAAACAGCTGGTATTTATTCTAATCCCTTCCCCCACCCAAGGCACTGTTAGCATAGTGGATGTGCAAGGAAGATTTGGGAATAAACAATGAAAGCAGCAGTTATGGTTATCGTGTTTCTTCAACAGTATTTTCAGATGAATGAAGTGACCCAAGATGGCAGTTCTCTCTGACTCTGCCTCGGCCAGATGTGTCTGTTTTATGCAATCTAATGACTCCTCTCCACAGCACACCTGAAGCTACCAGCTGGTTTAAGAGTGTTTCAGACATACATATGGACCAAATGGACTTGGCACATTCTCAAAAATCAGAAGATGATCACAAATCAAGTACTTTCCCTGAGATGCAAATGAACAAAGAAAAATCCTTGAACTTCACAATGGACATGGGAAGTATCACGGGTTGCAGCATAATATCAAGCATAGAGATGCCTGCGTTTCCCCGCATGCGCACTGGCCTCCTTTAGACTGACACCTTAGAAGAACGCATCAGGCTGGTCACCCTGCAGGGAGCAATTCTCTTGCGAACGTCAGAGTGGGTCAACTGCACAGTTCTGTTCTGAGACTTTCACCCTGGGCACTTTGTACGGTTTGTCTGAGGCAGATCAGCAGTAAGGAAAGTAGACAGGAGTCAGTCCACAAGAGCGATCTGCCCTGGAGGTGGCCTCGGGACCACGGGAAAGAGCACTATGCAGCTTTGCTAGCAGGGCAGCTGTGGAGGTAGCAGAAGGAGATAGGCCCTCCCTCCAGTAGATGCCTGTGGTTGTGGAACATCATCAGGATTAGCCCGGATCCCTGGAGTCATTGGGTTGTGGGGTGAGGTAGGGAGTGAAGGGGGTCACAGTCCTGCCTGCTGTACAAGGGACTCTCCTTCCCGAATACTGCGTAGACCCTGGACGCTGCAGAGGGTGTGTCAGCTCCCTGGCCTGGTGTGTGTGTGTGTGTATGTGTGTGTGTTGTTTTCGTAAAGCTGTAGGAGCTCACTATCACTGAGAGGGTCAAAGATGATTATCTACTACGCACTTTCCAATGGTGGGAAGACACAGAGGGACACAGAAAGCAGAAGTGACCTGTGCTCCATCCGGGTGGTTGGCGTATGAGTGTTTGTTGTGTGAGTCTTTCAGCTCTTCTCTGTGAATGTTTACCCCATTTCCTCCTCCTCTCACCATAACAACAAAAGCTGATACATGTACCAGATTGAAAGCTGAGTGGCAAAGCTCTGAGCTGGACTGCTCCAGAGTGCATCTCAGCTCGGCCACCTACCATTAGTGGGATTTGGGTAAGTTACTGTATCTTGGTGCCTCTATTTCTTCATCTGGAAAGTGGGAGTGATGGTAATAGTCACAGCGTCCACTGGGATCTTGTGAAGATTAGATAAATTAACACATGCAAAGCCTGACACCGTTAGCTTTATTTCCACATTTACTATGACTTTACAAGGAAGTCTTTTCCTGCTCCATCCCTTTAATCCTAACAAAACCCCAGAGGAGAAGCTATGATATAACTGACTTTACAGAGAAGGTGGAGGTCCCACCGAGATCTGGCATCGTGAGGACTTGCCACTGGGCCACCCCGGGCCGGCACAGTAAGTAAGGGTGTATTGAATTCAGGACCGTCTCACTATGGGGTCCTCCCACTCTAGACAGGTTATGGAGCGGCAGGTCCGTCTCCTCCTGCAAGAAAATGGCACTCCTATTAAGGCAGAGAGTGCGTCGCTGCTGGTAGAGACTGCCGATCATTTCAGTCCTTGGAAACGTGGGCAAGGCCATCATCTCTTTTGATGGCACGCTGACCAATACCACCAAAAAAAAAGGGAACTGAAGCTGTTTTGTTTCAGGCTGTCTGAACATGAGGAGTAGTTTGCAGCACGACCACAGAGGCCTTCCGATTGGCCTACATGCTCTGTTTTGCTATTGCCCGCCTTAATTTCTCAGCAAATAACCTCTGTATTCCGTTCATGCCCTATTCTTTCTTCATAATTCAATGACCAACAGCTACATGTTGTACACCAGGCCCTCATGGCGATGGAAGCTGGAGACCCCTCCTCCTACATTTGGCTCAGTATGATGGTCAGGTAGTCAAAGACGGGTAAGAAGGAGATGCAGCACTAGCAACCTAAGACAGGGGTATCGGCCGGCACCGCTGGTACACCCAATGACGGGTAAGCAGTGAAGTGCATCGTCCTCAACCTAAGACAGGCACTGGTCGAGCCCTTTTGGCGTCTAAAGAAGAAGGGGGGAGATGTGAGGTCCCCTGAAGCTAAACAACGCCGACTCCATAAAGGAAGTGCAAGGCAGCAGTAAACAGCAGGCGCCTCGGGGACCACAGTGATTAAAGGAAAACAAATAGACAAAGACTACCCCCTATGGGGCTGGTTTGGGGAGGTTGAAAACAAGGAAGTGGGGCTGTATATAAGGGCTGAGAGCGCTGGCAATAAAGGCTTCTCCACCATTTCATCTCCTTGTGATGACCCCCGCCCGTGGTTCGATGCCAGATGAGTAGCCCTCGGGAACGGGATGTGACAAGAAGGGAAATCAAAATCAGATGAGTTCATTAAATTCCCATGACTCCTCAGACAGTAAATGGCGGTGCCAGGATTTAAACTCAGGCAGTTGGTCATCCAGGCCCCCTTGCTGGCCTAAAGTCTCTCTGTTTGTCTCTCTCTCTGTCTTTCTCTCTGTCTCTGTCTCTGTCTCTCTCTGTCTCTCTCTCTCTCTCTCTCACACACACACACACACACACACACACACACACACACAAGTACACACCAAGCCATGTTATCCTTCTTGTTTTATATCCTTGCAAGTGGTAAAGCCAACCAGCTGGGTGGATAGCACCCATGGGCCTGGCGCTGTTCCCGTCCCCACCATATTCCTTCTCAGACCTCAAGGGCACCACGAGGCAAATCCGGAAGCCAGTAGCACAGCTCCCAGCCACACACTTCTCTGACAAATAATGGTTGAAAAAAGACCTGAGCAGCAGTGAGACACTTCAGAAGTTCAAAAGCTACTGGCAAAAGGGAAGAAAATGGGTTGTTTGGAAGCTGTGCCAGCGAAGTCCGTGTAGACAGGTGACCCACATTATGTCAGTTAAGTGCCATTTGGAGACAGACTGTTATGGGCTTTTAACAACATGGAACATTTTAGGGTAACATGGATATGGATTGAGGTTTGCCGTATGCACCAGGACCTTGCCTGTTAATTGAATGAATAGAAGCAGGCTTGGATTTTGCTGGAATCCTCCCGGGGCCGTGAGGCAAAGTGGGGCACAGCCTCTGGCGTCTGTGCAATAATGGCTCCCAGGACTATGACGTTTGGCCCACAGAGCCCAGGTGGCCAATGAGGGTCAGAAATACCTGTCCAGCAGAGTCCTTGGAGGCTTCCTCCCAGCCCGGGCCTCTTCCATCCATCCCAGGGTCCGTATGTTTTTTCCACGCTTCCACATCTGCCCTTTCGATCATTTCCGCATCATAAATTCTTTTTTTCAAACTGCTCCTTCCAGCAAAACGTGTAGTCATGACCTGGCTCCTTTCCCAGCCCCGTGTCTTGCAGACTCCCTGTGTCCACACTGACCTTTTTCAGTCTCTCCAAAAGTCCAACTCCTTTCTGATGTAGGACTTTTGAGTGCATTTTATTAACTTGTTTTCTCCCAGAAGTTTTTTTTACAAGAACTCAAACTCACCCTTTAGATCTAACTTTCCTGAACCCCAGAAATATTGCTCATGTACTAGACGTAATTATAGTTCATAAATACCTCAGTGATTATTGATTCTGGACAGGAAGCTCTGTGATGGTGCCTAGTTTGACTCTTAATTATGTACAGTACCCAGGACCTCTTCTAGCTCCTAGCTCTGGGCAGGTACTCAATACTTATTGACTGTTGAACATGTCCACAAATAAATGAATTCTAGTCTCTCAGAGCCCTGATCTCCCCTCTTGCTGTGCAATATCAACCTCGACGATGAATTAGTGGCAGTTTGGACACATGGCGCTTCTCAGACACTAGGTACTATTTACGAACCCTGAGACCAAGTATCTATCAAAGCAGCCATGGGATTTTCTAGAAAGAATGATGGGTGGCTGGCTGCTCGGTCGAAGCAAGAGAAGTTGGCTTTGTACAATCCAGTTACTTTCAGTTCTCACTGCCACAGCCTGCACCTGGGAACTGGAAGATTTGTGGAGGCATCAGAGTTGATCTCAGGAGACAAGGAGCTGGACACACAGCCCCGGTGTGCATGCCTGGGCGAAGCCACGTTGGGCTCTGAAGCTGCATGAAGAGGATGTCATGATCTAAGGTCTGACCTCAAAAATCCCCTCCTGTTTATTTTGCTTTTAAATTCTTCTGCCTAGCACATCATATCTTCCTTAAAGTCACAGCAAAGTATATTAACATGAAATGATGCTGACCCTAGAAGGTAGGTGTTATTGGCACTGTGTGACTGCTGGAAGAGGGTGGTTAGGCACAACATTTTCAGCAGGAAACTCAGAATATCTAGTAAACTTTTAATATGTTTAAGAATTTGCTCCCTGCAAGTTTATCCTAAAGAATTTCTCCATGAATATGGTTCTTATTTTATCCAGAAGCTGAAAGAAAAAAGCCTTAGCTATTCAGCAGTAGGGGCTGATTAGATAATTCTAATCATTATTCTAACATATTTGCTACATTCAATGGAATATCAGGTAAAAAGTAATGGATTTTAGTAAAAAGAATGAATTTTACATAATGACATTAAAAGACATCCACAATATACATTTAAACAGAAAAAGCATGATTTAGAATACTATTAAGTTTTCAAATCAGTATCTCAGAGGAATATGTAAATATATATTATTAACTGCTTAAAAGGGGTTTTACATGAAATTTAATTTCTCTATTATATGCTATTACTTTCTATTTACAGATTATAAGTGGATTCTATTTAAATATATCAAATATTTGTTTTAAAATAAAGGTGCACAAATTGCTTTCAAAATCTGATTATTTTATCAGATCAATCATTATTAGTCATTGGATCATGAGTCGGTCTTCAGGCAAACCCATTAGACTAGCATGGAATGCAGCTAGCTCTCCGTGGTTTCTAGAGCAGCTGGTCATTTGAAGCAGAAACCTGCCTCTAAGTGAATCCTGCCTCCCAGTATTTATATCTGGAGTGGCCCATAGAATGTGGCACAAATAATGCCAGCTTCCTTCTCTAACTAAGCAATAAAGGACTGTGGCTTTGTCTTGGACTCCCTTGTTGGAATCACTTGCTCTGCAGAAAGCCAGGTCATGGGTAGTCTATGCATAGGTCTTTTTTTTCTGAGACAGGGTCTCGCTTTGTAGTTCAGGCTGGCCCTGAACTCATCCTCGAGCTCAGCAATCCTTCTAAGTGCTGGGATTACGGGTGTGAGCCACCACGCCTGGCATTGTGCTATCCACATAGCACAAAATAATCGCTATTATTCCTGATGTATTTGCACTCAATGGCCTTGTTTACAACAAATCATAGCACTGATTGCTGGTGGGTGTGAGTCACCACACCTGGCATTTCTGTATGTGTTTACTGGGGATCGAACCTGGGACCTTGCACTTGCAAGGCAGGTGCCAGAACCACTGAGCTAAATCCCCAGCCTGATGCACAGGTCTTTTCTGTGAGGAACTGAGGCCTCCAGCCAATAGCCACATGAGGGAGACAGGAGTTCAATCCCTGAGGCAACATTACACCTCAGCTCACAGCAGCTCCAGCCAGCACAGTCTCTGCAGCCTCCTGAGAGCACAAACAAGAGCCACCTGGCTAAGCCACTCCTGGGCTGTTGGCCTGTAGACACCTACACAGACACTGTTCAGTGTTTTAACACTAAAGGATAGGACTATTTGTTATGCAGAAATTGATAAGTAATATAGGATCAATCAACTGAGTTTTATTACCTTTTTCCCAACCTGCACAATCTTTTTTTTTTTTTTTTTTAGGTTTTTTGAGACAGGGTCTCGCTTTGTGGTTCAGGCTGGCCCTGAGCTCAGCCTCCAACTCACATCACAGCAATCCTCCTGCCTCTGCCTCCCGAGTGCTGGGATGACAGGCGTGAGCCACCATGCCTGGCACTGTGGTATGTGGTACTGGTTGCTGCTGGGTGTGGGTCTCCACACCCAGTATTGTTATGTGGTTACCGGGGAATCGAACCCGGGCCCTTGCTCTTGCAAGACAGGCGCCGGAACCACTGAGCTAACTCCCCGGCTCCCCAACCTGCACAATCTTTACACAAAAGTTAGTCTCACATTGGTTCCCAGTTTGCTCCAAGCAAATTGTAAAACCAGCAACTAAAATTAGCGCAGAGTTTGTTCTGTCCTCAGGACACCACTAATAGTGAGGGCCAGGGACTGAATCCCAGAGTGGACACTGCGATCCTAGGAGGCAGGAACTGATTTGGTTAACATACATTCAAATGAAAAGTCCTGTGCTTTGTAAAAGACGGCTATTACATGATTGGGTCAGATAGTCGCTCGAATTACATGCCATGGAAAAACCCACCAGAGAGAAAAGAACAAGACAGAACACTACAAAAACTTTTCTCAATGAGGGAGCTCTGATGAAGACGTAATGCATATATTTCACACGTGATCTGATTTTGTTTAACACCAAGTGCACAGAGAGTCAGAGCTCTCCCTGATGCAAAAATGTTTTCGCTGTTATTCTTTTTTTTTTTGAGACAGGGTCTCACTTTGTGGTTCAGGCTGGCCCTGAGCTCAGCCTCCAACTCACATCACAGCAATCCTCCTGCCTCTGCCTCCCGAGTGCTGGGATTACAGGCGTGAGCCACCACGCCCGGCACTGTTGTATGTGGTACTGGTTGCTGCTGGGCGTGAGTCTCCACGCCCAGTATGGTATGTGGTTACCGGGGATCGAACCCGGGTCCTTGCGCTTGCAAAACAGGTGCCGGAACCACTGAGCTAACTCCCCGGCCCTTCGCTATTATTCTTGATGTATTTGCATTCAACGACCTTGTTTACAATGGTTTCAAATCCAGCCATCAGCACCTGTTCAAATAGCTGTCAGATGGTGTTCCTCTCTGTTTAAAATGGTTGGCACAAAAATGGTACATTTTTTGTATCAATGGGGAAAAAAAAAAAAACCGTGTGCATGAATCAGCACTTGAGAAACCAATGAGCAGTCAGAGAAGCATGTCCAGCATATCTGGAGGGAGCTGGACTCTCCCATCACACAGTTGACCTGCTTCCACCATGGTCTTGGAGACCTGGTGACAGTTGCCAGGCTGAAAAAGATCCAGAAGTTGCTGCAGTTGTGTGTTGAGCACAGGCATGGGGTGTGTGTAAATAGGGGTTCTCCAATGGGCTGGTAATCAAAGATGTTCTACACACCAAGGTTCTCTTTGCACAAACCTAGGTGCAAGGTGGAATGACAGGTCAGACATGAAGTCATCTTACAAACGCTTTGCAATTAGCATTTTCTGGAACAACAGATATTAAAATTTGTCTCCAATCAGCTAATATAAGTAAAAGTAAAACTTGTACCCAAAATATTGGAAACTATTGTTCTAAAGATACTACAGAGAGAAAAAACATTCCTCATTCTCCATTGGATGTAATTGCATTCTAGTCCCGTTTACTTATCATGTACAAGGGCGTATCTAGGATCTACTTGCTGGTTTTACAAATATCTGATTAAAGCAAAGGGGGAACTGATATGACTTATGCATGAATCTACTTTTACAGAATACACATTTTCAACAGAAAGAAGAGTAGACATTATACCTCGATAGGTACAGTACAGAAACTACCAGGATGTAGGTTTAAAAAATTAATATGAAAGACTAAGATAAAAAGGAAAGAGGAGGAAAGAAGACAGTAGAGACCCTGAAAGTCAGGGGAAGACAGGGCTGCAGTGGGAACTCTTACCTTAAGTGGAAAGATCAGATTCTTTTTTTTTTTTTTGAGACAGGGTCTCACTTTGTGGTTCAGGCTGGCCCTCAGCTCAGCCTCCAACTCACATCACAGCAATCCTCCTGCCTCTGCCTCCTGAGTGCTGGGATTACAGGCATGAGCACCACGCCCGGCACTGTGGTATGTGGCAGTGGTTGCTGGTGGGGTGAGTCTCCACGCCCAGTATTGTTATGTGGTTACCGGGGATCGAACCTGGGCCCTTGCGCTTGCAAGACAGGCGCCGGAACCACTGAGCTATATCCCCGGCCCAAGATCAGATTCTTATAGTGTCCATGAAGTGAAGTGCTCACGTCTCCTGAGCTTACTGGCTTAGGGCAGTGAAGGCCAAAGCTTCGGTCTCAGGTCTCTGTCATATCGATGGCAGGCTGCCAAGGAACACCTTGTCTGTCTCCATTGGTGACCTAATTCTTTGGCACATTTGGTTCCATTCTTTTTGAACTTGCCTATGACTCATATTGAAAATAGAAGGGCAACTGAAATAGATCCAACGTCCCTAAATTTATTTTTATTTTTCCTTTTTTTTCTATTTCTACTTTACTCATTAACTGATATATGAAAACATAAAGATTGTATGTAATGAGATATTACATGATTTTCCCCACTTTTTGTCTAAATATGTCTTCAGAAAAGGTCAGCTAATTAGGTAGGAAAGTATTTAGGCTAATAATTTTACTTCAGTTTTATCAAAGATGATTACCGTTTTTATTTTGAAGTTACCTATGTACTATCATTTTACTTGTGTGGCAAATACAAAAGACAGGAAGTACCTGAAAACCACAACCTACAATAAAAATTTCAAATAATTAAGCCATGTTGTGCTATCAAAACTCTATCCCATGAAGTATTATTGAATCCCAAATGTCTAGGCAGGAAAACCAGAATTTTCTAAAGACAGGGACCACACCAAAAGCTAAATAATTCCTTGGGGGCAACTACTTCCAGTTCCTGGGTTGAGGGTGATATGCGAGTTGATCGTGCAGGACATCACTCACTGTACCTCTAGTGACTCCCTCACATTCACAGGACAATGTTTTTACAGTGAAAAATAGGAAATGCAATGCTCTCAGGAAAACATCTGCTAATGCAGATGTATAAGGTGTGCAGTTCTATTAAAATTCAACATACCTAACCCTTTGTGTTCTATGAACCTCTGTATGGCTAGAGAGCTGGCAGCCATAGGAGTGGTGGACAAAGTCTTATGCCCCCAAGGTCATGAAGTGCTGTCTGCATAATACACTCTTTAAAGAAGTAGAGCTTATCGAACACTTGTCAAGACTCAAGTAGGGCAATGAAAATAGTATTTGAACCTGACAATGGATAGGGAAGCAGGTGACATTAGAGTTTTGATGTTGTGCATGTTTTCACACGGGTGAGTCCAGACAGTCGAAGCTTGGCATTTCATTAAAGCTGATTTTTATCACTGGGTGTAGTCCTGCTTTCCCTCCATCTCTTAGCATAAATGTTCCTGTAAGTGAGCGGTTATGGCAGCCTGAGAAGCTCAGGCATCCATATGGTCAGACTTCAGTTGCCTTATTTATTGTGTGTGGACAGGCCAGTTCATTATCCCAACAACATTTCCTGTGACATCCAGAACAATCACAACAAATCTCCCTGTAAGGAGCTCTCCAGCAGAGGCTGTGCAAGATGGGAAAGCACTTGTGCCATTCTTCTCTCCTTGGTCCATAACTCTTCTGAAGTTCTGAGGCAGAGGCTAACATTCCCAGGCTCCCTTGCAACTGCAGTACAGGTCCATCTCTTAAGATCTTGCCCAAATTCAGAACTAGAAGTTGTAATGTGGAGAATCAGAGATGGTGGACATAGGTGTCATGGCAGCCACTTTGGGCTTTCAGAGACAGCTGAGGCAATGATTCCAGTCAGGTTTTGAGGACCCACTGTCTAGTCTTGGCTGGAGAAATGAGCTGTGGTGTTTGCATCCAGCGTGGCACCTTCTGTGGGCCAGCTCTGCTAGTGAGTGAGTACTTACTCCCCATCCTCCATGACTGGAGATTTCCAGCTCTCTCAGAAGTTCTGTGAGCATTATATGTTCCTTTTGCTAAATCTCGTTTATGGTAAAGTTCACCAAGTTTGGGTACTACTGCTTGTAACTAGGAATGCAGTGGCCAAAGCCTGGGAAACAGAACACTATTCTTTCTGTGAGGCTTGAGTCTTTGTTATTTCTGGCATGAGCTCTCTAATTAGGATTTGGGTCACAGCCACCGTGTGCCAATCTGAGTCCTTCCCAAACCTGGGAATAGTTGTCACTTTCTGACCTTGCGGCAATGCAAGGAAAACTATTGTCTACATCTGTAAAAATGCCTGCTGCCTCCCTAGGATTTACTGTGCAGCTCTGTGTGGCTTCAATGACAAGATTCTTGTTGATATTAGAGGAACAAAGGGAATGAGATATGAAAAGCTCCACCGAAGACAGATAAGTCATGACAGTAGACTGTGAATTAGAACTGTGTGTTCCCAGCCGTGGGACAGCTTATAGAAAATACACCAAACTAAAATCAGATGCCCTTTTTCTATCTTTCCGAGGGTGTGGACACCACTGATTATATTTCTTTTCTCCTTTTTTTTTTTCTTTTTTTAGTTTTTTTTGAGACAGGGTCTTGCTTTGTAGTTCAGGCTGGCCCTTGCTCAGCCTCAAACTCACATCACAGCAATCCTCCTGCCTCTGCCTCCTGAGTGCTGGGATTACAGGCGTGAGCCACCACGCCCGACACTGTGGTATGTGGCACTGGTTGCTGCTGGGGTGAGTCTCCACATCCAGTATTTGTATGTAGTTACCGGGGATCGAACCTGGGCCCTTGCGCTTGCAAGACAGGTGCCAGAACCACTGAGCTAAACCCCCGGCCCCCACCACTGATTATATTTCATCAGATGTAAACAGTCTAAGTCCCCATTCTGACCACATTTGAGGGGTGATCAAAAATATGGTGAATATTTCATTTATTAAAAAATGTATTGCAAGAAAAGATGCATTGATATTAATCTCCCTCAAAATAATCTCCTGTGCCTTGAATATATTTGTCCTATCATTCCTGACACTTTCTAGAGCAGTTTTAAAAATTCTTACATTCACTGTATATTTTGATTACCCCTGTGTAATCAAATCTCATTTAAGGTAGTTATGTTCTATATAAAGTTTTCAAAAGCATTCAGAATTGTGCTTAGGGGAGCAATGAAGTTCAGTTCCTGGAAGTCTCTGTCACAAAACTTTGTGAGGTGAGCAACATGTGAACTTGAGCTAGGTGTGTTTCTGTTTAAAGACACCTTTGTTAACATACACTGCTGATTCGTATCCTTTGAACCTGGAGCCGACAGCTCCGTAATCGTGCCTGAGCAAAGCTTATCAGACGAACATATTCTCCCCATTAGACACATCACAGCCTTCTTGCACTTATAAATACTGGATAGCACTTCGGAGAACCGGTTAGCAGTGAGATCATTACCACCAACAACAGCAAAAAGCATGAAAATGCATATAACGTCACACTACATACACCATGAAAAGAATATTTGTTTAAAGTCTAAGAGCAGAGATGAGAAGGCAGAATGTCACTTCGCTTCAGCCTCAGCTGGAACACGCAGGCTGGAAATCTAAAGTTTTGCTACTCTGCGAAAATCCCTGAATGACCGCAGAAGTGCGTGAATATTGGTTTGAAATTGCAAAGACTCGCTCGCAACGGGCACGATCACAAAACACAGAAGCTTGAGATAATGAGGACGGAGTGTGCTTTGTTCACAGAAACCCTGCTGGATACCGAGAACCAGTTTTGAACAACACTGTTTTGTTCCATCATCTTGAGTTTATGTGTCATAAATCTGTGATGAACAAGATTGCAGGGAAGAAATAATTTTCAGTTTGGGGGAGTGGGTATAAGTTAACGTTTAGCGTGCTAATAATTTATAGTGACTTTTTACAGTATCAGTCTGTAAGGAGGGATCGTTTTTATTTAATATATTTTATGTGTTCATTAGCAAAGTAACTTATTAGAAAATAGAATTCGACATGGTTGCAAACAATATGCATATTCATCGCTGGGTTTTCTAAACTCTGTTTTCTCCGTGTCTATTACGATTTCAAATGGGTGTAGAATATTCTACTGAGCTGTGCATTTGCTATTAAAATAGCTACACTATAAGCAGTTAGTTTTCTTTTCCAATGTTCCCTGAGGATAAATCTCCAAAAGACCCTGCAAAGTGAGGCCCTGATTTTGAGGAATAAGTTGGACGGGTGCTGCCAGAGAGTGACAACAAGGTTTTCTGTCTTCCCAGGGGTGCACTACCATTTGATTTGATTTTTAAGATTTTTTTTCTAAATTAATAGGTGGGAAATTATATCTCATTATTGTTTTAATTTGCATTTACTTAATTACTGGTGGGGCAGAAAAACTTTTCATCGATTGTTTCAGTTGTTCATTTAGTCAATTAACATTTGGCAAGTAGCTGCCAGGTAGACAGTGAGGCCAGGCCAAGAGCCACTGTCTCCAGGCTGCCTGTCACTGCTTTATACAAACTGTCTATGACAATGGTCGGTTTATTAGATGTTTGTGCCAGCCTTTTAAGTGAAATAAACACTTTATATAAATTTAGACAATGAGGCTTTGCTATATTGCTGATGCCACCTTTTCTTAGTTTGGATGATTTGGTTAAATAATGCCAATGTTTATAAATCCAGAAATAAGAATCATGATGAAAATGAAAATATTTAGCAACTGTCAAGATAAAATGTCAGTCTGTAATGCAATAAACCAAAACTACTTCGCCAAACCATATTTAAGCTTCCTTTTACTTGCTGAATTAACCTTAGGTTAGAATATCCATAAGTGGTATATTATGGTGAAAATACTTTGCCAGAATATTCTAGACATTTTCACAGTTCTGGAGTTTTACAAATTGCCTCTGCAGTCTTAGCTGGTATCTGTGAATTTGCTGTTCAGATCACCTGAGACCAATGTCAACGGCTTCACTATTCTACTGACAGACGTGAGAACTCCAGGACTTGGTCACAGCGGGGCCAACTGTGGGGCCCACCTCGGGCGCCTCACAGTGATGCACATCTGGATGCTGCTGCCTCACTGAGCACCTACTCCTTCCCCGTTCCCCTTCTGCTCCCAATCTTACCATCCCCCAAACACTGTCACCAGTGACCCTGACAACGTCAAGGCAGATGGAGGGCATGGTGTACACGGAGTGGCTGCCAGGCTCTGGCATCTGGCTGGCACTGGTCCCAGGCCCATTACCTCCCTCGGGGTGACTGATGGGTGGGATCATTAGATACCTTCTCATATCAGTGAAGAGATAATTTCTCTTTAACAACGGGAAGAAAATATTTCATGATGCTATTACCCAGTTCAGCTCTTGGCACATACAGCCCTTGCTACCCCCCAAAATGCCTTCTGGACACTGCTAATTCAGAAGCACACTTCCCAGAGGCTTATCCTCTGCTCTGACAGCAGGTCCTCAGCGCCTCCAGCTACTTTGCATGGTAACGTGGCTGGGTGTGGGGCCACACAGGGATCATGTTCTGTGCTAGAGTTTTGCATGCCCCGAGAATCTAACCTAACTAAACAAAATCCAAAGCCAGCTGCAGAGACCATTTAAATGCCAGTGGGTACACTTACATCCTTGCTTTTATTGGATCATGAACACTGAGCTTCTTTTCCTGGCAATTAGACAGCACATACACCAAAGCCTCGTTAAGGTCAAATCATTGCAGGGGGAAAGAAGTAGGCAGGTGAGGAATTCTGTCCACTTTGCCCTCTCACTCATCACTGCCTTCTTCCAGAGAATGTGAAAACAAGTACATAGGATCACTGTCTGGAGAAGGACTGTAAAGTCTATTTAAAAACACGGTCCAGGGCTCAGAGATCGGGCAGAAACACTTCTGTGTGCCTTCTCAGCTTCCTGTGGGAGCCAGGTTCACCTAGCACTGTGGAAGGGCATTTAAAAATTTTAATACAGAACTGTGTGCGGTGGTGCGCATCCGTGAAGCCGGCACTATGGGAACTGAGACAAACTTAGAGCCCAGCCCAAGCAAATTAGCAAATTAGTGATACTCTGCTTCAAAATTATTATTATTATTATTATTATTATTATTATTTGATGAGCTCAGTGTGAAGGCCCTATGGTTAATCCCCACTTGGACATAGACTGTGTAAGATTAGAATTTCCCTTGTACAGGATTGATAAATTACATATTGTTTTGTCTGGTAAAGATACACATTATTTGAATGAAAAAATAATCCCAAAGATTTTTGCTTTCTTATCGTGTGGAACAAGAATTCATTTTGTATGCAAATTGGCAAGCTCATTTCAGCATTCTTTTTTAATTGATTACACACTTCAGTCTTTCCCATTCTTGAAATCAGAAGTTTCACTTGATGCTTCCTCTAATGAGTTAATTAAGTCTTTGATACGTACACATCACACACTTGTATGATTCATGTTCTTAACTCTTTCAAAGTTAAATGACATCTCCGATATATTGGGTTGTGATGGAGATCGGCAGACACTGTTAGAGAAACAATTACTTCCAGATGGGGCAGGAACTTGATTGAATTAACTTTGTCATATGTCAAGGAGGAAGGGACAATAATGGAAGTGTCAAAGGCTAATATCCATCGAGCTAAGTACTGACCAGGGAGGTGGGGCTCACTTCATTGGTATATACCGGGTACAACAGCTAAGTACTCATCCCAATTTCACTGAACAGACAAACCACGTAACTAGTCCTCTTTTTTCCATCTCCACATTCACTAAGTAACCCATAGACGCAAGTGAATTTCTCCAGCAGTGAAGTGATTCACTGTTCAGACCAACCTAAGTAACTCATGGAGTGAGTAGTTTAATTTTTCATGGTAAATGTGTAAGTTGGCAGGGGCATGTGGTTTGACATTCCTGTTCTTTTTGTGGGACCCAACAGCATGCATCTATGTTAGGCTTAAATCAACACTCGTTCTCCTACTAGATCCGGTTTCTGGGCCTGTAGGCTGTGGCTGGTAGTGTCACTTGCCCAAGGGAAATGACCAGCCAACAACAGAGGGTTGTGCACACAGTCTTCTTTCTTCCTTCATTGGCTTTTCATTTCCAATACTTCGTGGAATAAGACTGCTGCAAAATCCAATAAAAATATATAACTGAGAAAAATGAAACAAACTAGTTCATAGAAAATGCAAACCCACAATTTTCATGATTAGATTCAGTAGGACATAAATTATTCTCTTAAACAGAAATCTCTATTAAAAGTGTAAAAGTTTCTAAGTGCTCATTCTTGATTTAAGTACTTGGGTCCAGGAGCTCCTCGTTATCCGGGGCCCCACTGGAAAAGTAGCTCTTGGGCCCCCTTGAGCCACTCAAGCAGACTCTGCTTAAGCTGCACAGAGCTGTATTTTCACAAGACCTCCAGGGGCTTCTGGTGCATCTTGTAAAAACTAAATGTCAAACAGAATTCACGATTTTAAATGCCAAAGCAGCCAGGCTCGCTCAGAAAAGTAAATTTGATTAGAGGAAGATTTCATGTTTCCCAGAAAAGAAGACCAAGCCAGAAAATAGCTAGCCTTGAAAGCTAGAGATCAAAAATTCTGGCCCCAGTCAGCTTGTCCTGACCTCACCAGCCTTTCAGGGTAGCCCCTGAGCAAAAGAAGAGTGATGCCAGGAAGGCCAGGCTGATTATTTTCTGGTGAGGTCTTATTTGGGGGGAAAGTATGTTGTAAGGAATGATAACTCTCTGGGAAACTATAGACAAGATGTTCCGTCAGAAGCTGGTGCGCGCGCACACACACACACACACACACAGACACACACACACATCCCTCTCTGGTCTCTGGTCAAGACCTCTCTGGTCTTCTACTGGTTGGTGTGGAACCCAAGCTAATACTTGGTATAAATGTTGATTCAATATAACCTTAGTTTTGTTAAAATAATGAATGCTTTTCCCGTCAGCTGTTTAAGGTAATATTAAATTGGTAATATTATATCCTCAGTTCTAAGTGGATGAAGATTTATCCTGGAGCCCTCATTCTATTCAATAATCTATATTTTCCTTTCTGATCCTGTTTATGTCACACCATTTTGAATTGTAAGATATTTTAATACATTTTCAATGTCTAGTGAAGCTGATGCTTCCTTGATTATTTCTTTGATTGTTTGGAAGTTAATTTTAACAAGTAGTTTAAAAATACTTTTTGTTTTATAATGTGCCCTATTACTATTTCCACTGAAATTGTTACGTTGGTCAACTGTTAGTTAACTTGATTGTGGGTAAGAAAAAAATGGGCCCATCAAAAGTTAACTAAGAGTTAATCAAGTTAACAAGTTCAATGGAAATATTGACAGAAAACTAGGGTTTGGGTCCCCTCCCCCAACTGCTGCTCTGTGACCCTGAGTCTGGGGAAAATACGGAGCTTTAGCTGGAGAGTGGTGGTAGCAGTGGTAATTTCTCAGGCTTGCTGTAAGAATTAACAAGTAGCAAGGCAGGGCTCCACAGCTGGTAATGCTAGCACTCGGGAGGCTGAGGATGAGCTGGAGGCCAGCCTGCCATACACAATGAGATCAAGGCCAGCCTGAACTGCACAGCAGACCTTGTCTCAGAAACAACATTCAAAAAGAATTAACAACATGCAGATCACGTGACAGGCTGCAAGCACTCCCAAGATCCACTGCCCCTTTTCTTTATATTTCCATTTGCAAATATCATTGACCTTTTCTCTATCTAATTAACAGTGCCCTTTATTTGAGGGATGCAGAACAAACTGTCTGTAATACATTCCTCCCTCTGTACTTGTTTAGCTATGATCTCATGACTTCATGTATAATTTTTGTTACCATTGTGCTGGGGTGATTGGTGCTGTGGTCACAGGATTTGACATGTAGAATGACAGAATTTCTGATTTCTCAGCTCTGACTAAAACTTTCTATATGTTAAAGCAAAAGATATGTTTGTAACTTTTATGTCCAAGAAAAAAGCACTTAATTTTCATAGATAAAAGCCAGAAAAGAATTAAAATGGAGTACACTAAAATTATAAATATTTGAACACTGAGAATCACAATTAACAGGGAGCAAAGGTAAACCATGGGGAGGGAGAAAATATTTGCAAATCATACTTGATGAGAGGATAATATTCAAGCTACGTGAAGAAGTCTTAAACTTGACAGTGACCAAGAAAACCCCCCAACAACCAAATTCAAAAATGGAAAAAGAACTTGACTCAACGTTTCTTCAAAGATTTGTAAATGACTGATAAGCAAATAAAAAGAAACTCATTCCTACCACTCCTTGGGAAAATGCAAATCAAAATGATAAGGAGATATCTATCACCTTATTCTCAACAGAAATGATACTGTTTTAAAAAGAACAGATCAGTGCAGCATGGTGGCACGTACCTAGAATCCCAGCATTCAGGGAGACTGGGGCACAAGGATCACAACTTTGAGCCTAGCCTGGGCAAGTTAGCTACTTAGAGAGACCATATCTCAAAATAAAGAATAAACAAAGCATCAAGGCCCTGAGTTCAGTACACAATAGAAACAACTCCATAGAACAGCAAATATTAGTGAGAGCATGGAGAAATAGATCTGCGTGATATAAGGACCAACATAGTGTTTCCTCTACAAATTAAAAATAGAATGACATGATCTAGCAACTCCAGTTCTGATTCTATGAATAAAAGAATTAAAAGCAAAGTCCTGAATTCCCCAGGTAACCACAGCACTAAGCTCAACAGCTAATGTCCGAAAGCAACCTACCTGTCCAGTGAGTGGGTAAATAAAATAAAGCCCGGCACATTCATGCAGCAGAATATTACTCAGCCTCAGAAGAAAAGAAAGTTCTGGCACATAATACACCGTGGGCGAATGCTGAAGACGTTATATATGAAAAAAAAAAATCCATTCACAAAAAGGCAAACACTGTGCAGTTCTACCTAGAGGTACTTAGAGTACATTCACAGATAGAAAGTAGAATATTAGCTTGCCAAGGGCTGGGCGGAAGGAGAATAGGAAACTATTGTTTAATCAGTTCAGAGATTCAGTTTTGCCAGATAAAGAATTCTGCAGACAGATGGTGATGACGGTTACACAACAATGTGAAAGCACTAAATGTGCACTCAGACATAGTTGCGATGGCAAATTTTAGGTCGGGGGTATTTTAACACCATTTTCTAAAAAAGCTGCACAATTTTTGTTAGCATAAGTAAATGAACATAAGTGATAATTCTTCTTGTCATTACCATTCTTTCTACAGTTCCAGCTGAGGGCTGGGCTGAGGACAGCCGGGCCCTTGATGAGGGACTGGTACACAGTATGTGGCATCAGGCAGAGAATGGAACTTGGTGGGGTCCAGGCCACTCAGGAGTCGATGGGCAGAAGGGGGCAGAGAGAAGGTAAAATACAGAGCTCTCCCAAATCCCTATTGCAATTTTGTCAGAAAGTGGCCAGGACCACAAGAATGTTGTACGGACAGGAAGGCTTTCAAAGATGAAGTCTAACACCCTGGGGCATAAGACCTTCAAGACACAGTCCATGGCTGAGATGCGTTTTCACACAGTGCAATAAGACACAGTGAGATCTGGAGGCTGGATCGCAACTGTCTTTCCTCACTTCCAAATCCTCACTCAAAACATTCCAAAACCCCAGGTTTTTATCAGTCAGTGAGCTAGACTATCCTTTCTATTTTATTTCTAACAAGTCCTGTTCCAGCAGGACTGCTCAAGGGGCAGTGACAGTGGCCCCATGAGGTGGTTGACTGTCCCAGCAGAGCCAGGGCTGTCTTGGTCCTGGAGGCAGGTGGCTGGGAAGCCCTACCCGCCCCCCCCCCCAACTGGTAGGGGCACAGGACGCACCATCTCAGAGGCTGTGAAGCAACAGAGCTTGAGGGGTCTGTCGTGAACTGCACATTTGTATTCGGAACACATCCTACCATTTTTAGCTATTTTTAGTTCAAAGAATATGATTGCATATCCTATCATTTGTAGCCATTTTTAATTCGGACAAAGAAATTTTCCTGACCCTTTATGCTGTTTTATTTGTTCTACTGGGCTTTTGCTAGAGCTATTATTTAAACAGTTTTCTCATTCTTTCTTCAGTGAGTGATCTTTTCAAGCTTTGTTCCACGTGACATGTCATTTTTTATTCTGTGAGGATCAGGAAGTGTATGAACAATGAGAACAATTTTTCTCCTGGCCAAATCTGTGCTGTCCCTTCCTACCCTGCCCCAGGCAGACTCGAGTTAGCACTATCAGGAACCCAGGGTGAAAGGGGGCTTTCTAAGGAGACCACAATGGAAAGAGTGGGGTTTGGAATCCGAAATATAAGGTATACTCAGGGCTGGGGAGATATGTGAAAATTTTGAGCATTTCCAAATGAATGACCATCTTGCCTGGATAATTTTTTCCATAAACATGGTTGAGGAAGTTATTTCTTGTCCTTGGAGAGTTCATGGTCTTCAGAGTGACTACATCTGAATTCAACATTTGGAATGATGTCATCTGGCCTTTCCCTCCAGATGTTTCAGGGTTGCTTCCTCACTGAAGTTCAAAAATGTCACAAGCAAATATCCTGGCACCTTTCTCTGGATGGTAATCTTATACATAAAAGCCAAA
>PVIR01005771.1:0-38140 GCA_004026965.1 Petromus typicus
GAATTAGCATACTGTGTTTTTATAAAGATTAAATTTTATGAAATATTTTGCAAAAATCTAAGGCTTACGAAAATAATGATTTGTATTTTAAAAAACAAATGTGGCAAGAGTAATCAGGCAGCTTTAGCCTGTGGCTGGGACGCAATGAGGTGGCAGAGCATCTAGTGGACACACTTAGCACATAGTAACTCTCCCCAAAGACACATCATTCAAGCTATTTCATAAACTATGAATGATTTCATTATTTTACAACATAAAGCCAGGTGTGGTGGCCTGTCATCTCTTCACTCAAGAGTATAAAGCATGAGAATCATGGGAAGTTTGAGGCCAGCCTGGGCTACATAATTTAAAAGGTCAGTGACCACAAAACCCCATAGAAAACAAAACATAAAAGCTGTGATTATTAAAACCTGAGGCCTCTCTGATTCTCAGGTAGATTTTAAAATACAAACTCAAGAACTGCCCTTAAGATAAAATTTAAACTACACATTTGATTAATGTCTTTTGATGGTTGGCTTGGTTCTTGAGAGGCTGGGATGCCTGCATCCATCCACCTATAAATCTAGCAGCAAATTCAAGTGTTCACAACATTATTTCTTCATACTGTATTGCTGGATTGCAATAAGCTTGTTTTCAAGAAAAGATCATGAAAGAGTCAAACTTGACAAGAATCATGAAAAAAGCAGATGGTACTAATCTCTTTCTTGCCCTTATGAAAAGATTTTTATCATGCTTTCCTCATACTTCAAATTGATACCTATCTTAAATCAGCAGCACTACTATTTTCCCTTTGTTACCACAGTTTCTACAATTAAAGGATAATGCTAATACAACATATTAGAACTTTCTAGGATGCAATGAAAGCAGTCCTAAGAGGGAAATTTATAGTGGTAAATTCTCATATCAGAAAAAGAGTGACTCAAACAAGCTAGTGTCGAACTTCAAGCCTCTAAGAAAATAGTAAGTCAATTAACTGTTCCCAAGGCAAGGTAAAATGAACCTGCAGAGCGGGAGATCTGAGATCTATTTGTCTCCAACATATACATATATCACTGTGGTATGATGACTTTAATGTTTTGGGAAGATACCAGATGGGAAATAGCTGGGTCAAATGGAACTTCTAATCCTAGTTTTTTGAAGAATCCTCACACTGATTTTCACATCAGTCTGAACTCCCACCAGCAGTGGAAAAGGGAATCTTTTTCCCCACTGCCCTGCCAACATTTGTTAATTGGTTGATTGCTGATTGGTGTTATCTCGCTTTGGGAACAGGGAAGTATGCCTAAGGCCAGACACCCCCTGGCTATGTATGGTATACTGGTAATAACAACTCATAATCAGGCATTTCTGAGGCAAGACAGCATGTGGGGGAAGAGCATTGTCAATACACAGACATTTGGGCGTAGAGAAAATCTGGTTCCTCATTGACTTGATCCTTATCCTCCAATTCTCTACAGCTGCTGTTTCATGAGACTGGTGCTACTCCTCTCCCTGCATTTCTCACTGGATAATAAAAATGGATCAATGCAGAGTTTTATTCAAATCTGTCTGCTAGAGGTAGGTTTCCTCCTGGTCCCCCATTATCTCCTCTTTCTCTTTTTATTCCTCATGGTAATCTCCAAAAGGTAGCTGAGGCTCTGATCAGCCCTCTCTATATGCACACACACGTTTATAGTGGCATAGTTTATAATAGCTAAATCTTGGAAATAGCCCAAATTTTCATCAACCAAAGAATGGATAAAGAAGACGTGGGTTTTTATATAGTGGCACACTACTCTGCTATAAAGATAAACTTGAGACATTTCTAGCTAAATGGATGCACTTTGAGACCATTTTCTTATGTGAAATAAAAGGGACACATATGCTTAAAAACTGCATTGAGAAAGCAAAGATTAAGCAAGATATTTCACGTATAGATGCAAATTCTCTATGATGAATATTATCATTAAGTATATCTAAAATGTACCAATAAAAATGAAAGGAAGATACCACTCCAAATAAAAGAGGGTTGCCGCTTGTCGTTTGCTGCCTTTTTCCTGCCTTGCTTTGCCATGGACTGTGTCTCCTCTGCAATGTACCTCTACCATACCACCTTTCCTTGAAGCTAGTCTACTATGAACTGAATAAATTGATCTCAACAAACTTTCCTCCTCAAACAATACAAAACAAAAACTTATTTTACAGTTTTACTTATCTAGTATCATAGAGTATACAGAGCACGACAAACTAGCAAAGTGAGACCCTCACTTTCTAAAGTAATTTTGTTGCTAATAATCACAGATCATGTAATCTGAATTATTGCTTTACTTATTAGATCTTCAGATGAATGATAAGCATCTTAATGGTGACTTTACAGATTGAGAAGACTAAATGCAACTTTTTTGTTGTTTCTTTGACAAGATAACAGTTAAGATTATAAGCTGACAGTACTTGCAGATGGATGAACCGTGCTGCTCTTCCTATATTGTGTCACCAGAGCAGTAGGTTTCCCTTCTCCCAGTTTAACATCTTTTAATATGCTACGTTTTTAATGTCACTAACAATAAATACAGAAAGCTCTTATTTTGTAGATTCACTATATGTATTCTAGTCACTATGGTTCTGTTAGTACCACATCCTTCACTAATTCAGGTCAAGTTTTAATTACCTATACATATTTACCAAACAACTGCATAAAACAAAAACTTTTAACTCCTCATTCCACAAACAGCACACAAGTAGTTACATAATTAGCACATGCACACTGTAATGAGAAACCAGTCAGCCACATTACTTCCTTCAAGATATATTAGAACCTGGTCACTATCCATCTATTACTTAGGTCATAAAGAGACAGCACTACAGTTTTCTCCCTCATTTCCTGGTGACAATCTATATGACACTAGAAGAATACACATAATTGAGCAGGAAGTGGCCAACAAAGGTGAAACATAGCAAAGAAATGAAAAGTGATAATGCTAGAAGTGAAATTCAAATAGAAAGTAAATACTTAAAGAAATGGTGGGCCATAGGAACGTTACTGCTACTGTTGTTAGGGGGACTCTAGTTTCTCAGCCAAGAGCACTCAGATGATGGTGACTTTCTTGTCATATATGAGCAAAGTGGCTGTAATGAAAATGTTCCGAGAAAGCGATGCTGACAAAAAACTCAAACCAATGAAAATCTGATACTTCCCAGTACTAGAAAATTTGAAACATTAAAATGTGGGAAGCTAATCCCAAATCAGCATGGAGTATGAAAAAGATCTGTTCCTTATACTAAGGTATAAGGAAAAAGCAATTAAACACTGTTCAAACTTCTCTTGGTTAACATTTGGGGGGGGGGCAGGCAAAGAAGTGAAACACTTTAATTCTCAATATTACTGAGGTTTTAAATTACTGTACTAAACAAACTATTTTAATATTTGATATTGTTTCTCTACTTGTAACCAACAATAAAATGTTTAATGTTTTTAAATTTTCTTTTCACAGTTCCAACTTAAATGGTCACTGCTATAGTTCTGTATTCTACTGCAATCCCAGGATTCCCTGTATCACTAATGATTAAGTTGGGAACAGTATGAGCGACAACGTGTGTCTAGTTTGCCAAAAGAAGAAAAATGATATTATAGATGAGTTTAAGCATTTCATTAACAAAAAGTAAAAATAATTTTAACCTGAATTCAAAATAAAATTCAACAGACAAATTAAAAACCAGAAAATAGTTTCAATTTCCAGTGATCTGTAATCAGATAGCTTAAGGGTTGAGGCAATAGGTGAATTATACCAAACAATTCAAGATAAAATGCAAACAAGTTTTGTTTCCTAAATATAAAAGCTGACATCCAAAACTTTTTACAAATTCAGATTTGGTAGATCAGGAAAAAAAAGGATCCCTCCACATATTCTGCTCTATTATCTTAAAGATTATTCATTTAAATCTTTATTCTAGGATGTGAAAATGACACTGGTCATTTTTCTCTCTTATGACTAAACTCAAGAATGCTGGTCCCTAGTTGTGAGTGCAGCACTAATTGAAGGCTTCGTTTTAAACTGCTGAGTACTAATTTCAGTAACCTAAATATCTGAAAGAGCTGTGTTAACTTAATACAAGAGCCTAATTTATAAAATGGTACATAAACAATGTGTAGGCAAAAGCAAGGCTTGTGATTTTTGTACCAACTATCATTTGAGCCAAATATTCTTGGGTTTAGACTCAGCAATTTTATCTTAACAACAAAATAAAAGGAAATCCAACTATAAACTATAAAAACTTAAACTATAAAACTTAAACTATAAAAACTTCAAAGTACAACCCAGCAAAATGCTATGACAGTTTATTTGCAAGAACTTCAAAGTGGCAAGAAACCCGAGTTCTAGACCTTCCCCAGAACCTACCGAACGAGTCACAGATGCAAGGGGCATCGCTAGTGATACTGAGGGTTATGTTAGGTACTTTAAGTCAACAACGAATTAGCATAATACACACCAAATATTAAAGGGGGGAACATCTCATAAAATACAGTATGCTGAATTAATTCCACAGCAGTACATTTTTACCTTGGTAACTTCTTATACAGGAACCGCTTTAGATCCTGAAAGAGAATATTGAAAAATCGTAATACACCGTTCACTGCATTTCTAGACCTGTCCTTCCTTTCATGAACCTCAAATCCTCACACAGAACTTCTTGCTGGTGTTTTATCTTTGCATTTCTGTTTTTCAGGCTAGTCCTACAGCTGGAACGGGGTTATCTTTTTCTCTAAGCTTCCACTTCACTGTCTATGCAGCAGAGATAATCACAGAGTTATATCGGGTACATTATGGTGCTTAGAAAGGGATTTCTAAGGGCACAAAAACACCTCTCAGCCATTAGATCCAACCCTCTTCCGGACCCTTCACCAGGGCCTCACACCTGGTTTCCACCCTCCGCAAACTCACTTCCCTAACCTCTAGTCCCTCCCAGGGTTTAAAATGAGGACTTTCTACAAGGCGGGATCTGACGTTCGCCATCCCGCGCAGCTCCAACCCATTCGCTCCCCACCACCAGTCCGAGAAGTCTGCTGTAGCCCTCAGCTAAAGCCGAGACCCGGAGTCCACTCCAACTACCCCTGGCGACCCCGGGGGAAACCCCTCCGCCGACAGCCCGGCAGCCCGCCCGCGGGAGCAGGGCAACTCACGTCCGCCATGCCGCACTGTTCTGGCCTCCGGGCCTGCAAGACAGAGCCGCCGTGAGGGCGCGCCGGCAGCGCCCCTACCTCCCCGCGCCCCGCCCGGCCTCCGTAGGTTGAGACCCGCCAGGGGAGATCGACCTATTCCTCAGACTTGCCACCTTATCCCCGGCGCCCAGACGCCAAGCGAGGGGGAGTCCTTTACCTGGACTCCTCGGCTGTCCGAGTGTCTTTCTCAGACCTCCAACAACAGCGTCAAACTCTGCTTCCTAGATCAGCCGCCGTCACATGACTTGCGACCCCGTCAGAGCTTCCGGAAGCACTTGCTAACCCGCTGACAACGGGTGAGAGGAACTTCCGGGAGCCCCGACGGAAATAGCGAGCGCACTCCCCCTACGGCGCCTGCGCATCCCGCCTTAATTAGCCTCATCATGGCAGCGTCCTACCCCTGTGTACTGGGCCTCCTGCGCCTGCGCAGTGTTGCCCAGTTCATCAGCCATACTTCTCTCAGACTGCCTCGTGCCCAGTGGAAGCCCATGATTCTTCTGTTTATTATCTTAAAAACTGATGAAGACATTTGAAGGGCTGGTGTGCATCCTGAACCACCAGTGATACATGCATGACTATCTCATACTTTAATGTACCACTTGTACCACCAGTGGTACACTGTAGCCTAATGGGAGAGTTATGCATCCATCAACAGTGGTAAGCAGGATCAGTAATCCCTTCAGTTTCTCATTTCTAGGGCTCTGCATTTACTTGTTTCAGGTTTCCATTCACTTCCATCTCCTACTTCTTCAGTTAATGGCATTTCCTGTCTGTTTCCACTGTTTTCCTGCAGTACCCTGAGGTGTAAATGTGTACTTTTTGTGGGTGTTGTTTACCATTTTCATCTCAGTAGAGCTTGAGTGTCTTTTTTCATACATTCCTTCCTGTCAGATCAAATAAAATGCTATAAAAAGCTTCCAATAAACCTTAATCAAACCACTCACCCAACATCTCTGTTCATACCATAGTTCTATCCTTCTTGAATATTTACTTTTTTCTTCCTCGCATCTTCTTTCCTAACAATAATTTTTGCAGTTATATTTTTAAAATTACTGATTGAAACCTTTCCGTTTGGCAAGTCCAAATCAGTAGCCCCTCTAGCTCTCCATCACTAAAATAAATGTGAAATAACTTACCAAAAAAAGTTTTGTAAGTTTCATCCCATGATGAATCGCTCCCATTACCCTGCGCATACAGTAAAGCAAAACTACTAGCCTTAAGGCCAGAAAGCAAAAGAGAAGGGAAGATTCTAATGTTTCCAAGTCCCCTTTTGAGTGTATGTCTGGTGATGTGAAGTCACCCCAAAGTACCCACCTCTTAAAGTTTCTACCACCCACCAGAAGGCCTTCGCTGGGAACCATACCTTTACCACATGGACTACGGCCTAACTTAGTAACATCAGACAGAACTTGCTAAAACAATGTATATTACTACTTGCTCAAAAAACCTTTCCAATCTGTACCAATGCAGACAATGATAAAGCTGACAATCTTTAATATGGGCCTATCATTCAGTTTTGCCTATGAATGCATTCAAATAAAGAATCTCTAACATATCCTGATTGATGACCTTAACTTTGCACCAACATGACTTTTAACTTCCCCCATGCTGAGACCTAGCTGCTGGATTAGGCCACAAAAAATTCATATAACCAAACATTATAAATCTGTCACCAAATAGGGAACTATAGTAATCCTTTTTTTGCTAGTCAGCTGATTGTGAAAACAATTTCTTCAAACTATGTTCATTTTAATTCTTAGCTCTCTATTCCCTGCTCCCTCACTTTCTGTATTAAAAACAGTAGATGGCAGTAAACTGGAAGCCAGAAAATTACATTTCACTAACTATAAATCTACCTGCAATTGAGTCTATCCTCTACACATTCCCTTTCAAAGAATGTCAGTGGTGTCTCTTAGTCAAAATAATTTTTATATATTTGCAAAGGGGACTGTATATCCCCTGGACACATCAGGGGCTCAGTGCTATTATACCTGTTTTTATCTATCATCTTTCAATTTTGACTTGCTTCTTTCCATTGATATAAAAAATTAGTAAGGTCTCTTATGTAATAATAACTGGAAAAAAAGCCTTCTGTAGAAAACTTTCAAATACTACTTTTTCTTTACTAGTTTCATAGCCAATATTATGAAAATCCTTAGTCTCATTTTTCATCGCTGCCACTACATATTCAAAATCCAATCCAAAGAAACCTTGAGTCTACATTCTGAATGTCTCTAAAAATCAGTCTCTTATTTATATTCCTGGTCCATGCCATGGTCATCTCTCCTTTGATAATAACGTGTCTTACAAAACATTCACTCCTGCCCTCTACTCTTCAAAGAGCAACTGAAATGATATCCTTAAAATCTAAATCTCATCATGTAACTCTAGTTTTAAAATTCTCAAGTTATTATTATTTTTTTGAGTTTGAGCTAAGGTCTTTCTATGTAATCCAGGCAGGCCTTAAACTCACAGCAGCCCAGGCTGGCCTTAAAACTTGAGAATATCCCTGCCTCATGTCCCCAAAACTGAGATTACTAGTGTGCACTTGCGTATCTACTTGGTTGTTGGCCAATGACAGGGTAACGTCTAGTATTATCACTGTGGCTATATACAATATTAAGAGGACCTGGCTTCTATCTTTATTCTGTCACCTACCCAGGAACTGTTCTGCTACGATTAGGTTTTTTACTTCCAAATAGTTTTAATGACAGCCACCTTGACTACTCTGAAATATTTCTGTAGAATTTACCTTATTTCCACTTACCTTCTGGGTTTCAGCTTAAGCTCAATTTCCCAAGAGAAACTTTTTCTGCCCCTAATAGAACAGTTTATAAACCCAGAATGTACTCTGTAATTTTGTCTCAATTATAAAAATTGTAGTTATTTTCTTGACATTTACTTTGTTTACTAGATATAAACTTCCTAAGAGTTTTTGTCTTGTTCAGTGATTAATTCCCAGCACAAGCTCATTACTTGTAATATAACAGGCATTTACACATTTGTTGGATGGCTGAAAAAGAAAGGCTGAAATATCATGAGGCTATAATACAACAGAACTTTTATGGTGAGAACAAATCTTTTTATTAATATATTGAGATAGAGTACAGAGACTTAAAGACAAAAATTCATCATAAATCATTCAGTAGAACATTCATTAAAAATAAGTTCTCACACAGGAAGTTTTATTTTATATAAGTCTGATACAACATTAGTTTACAAATCAGACATTTCATTTTTAAACCTAATTATATAATCTTAAATGCACTATAGACAAAGTAAGATCTCCTTTGTTTTACTTCATTTAGCTTATACAAGGCTTCCATTAAAATCCCATCGTGCCTTGAAAATTTTCAGTTGCTTTTTAAAACACAAACTAAAACTAAACTTTAAATAGACAGAAAGTCTTATAAAGCAATTTAAAAACCAAAAAGAGAAAATGGTAGGAAGCATTTAATGCAAATGACTTATAAAATATCGAATTTTTTCTTCTAATTATAATTTTACCTAATTCAAAAACAGTTCTCTCAAAAGTAATGGCTGGAACCCTACTGTCACTGTTAGCACAGTGCTCATGACTAGCAAGCTGACAAGAAAGGACAGACTCTCACAGGGATGTGGATAAGAACTGCCCACCTCCTGCCAGCTGCTCCAGAATGACTCTATACCTCCACAGCCAGTCGTCAAATTCTCAGTCACATGAAGTAAGACATTCCAGGAAACACTTCTTACCCTTATGTAGTTCCAGATTGCTAGATTAAGATAAAGTTATGCTTTGAAGTGTGGGCCTTAAAAAAGGAATCTCTGTATTAAAACATTAAGATCAACAGAAAGAATACACACCAATGAAATTCTGTGGACTGATTTTCAAATTTGGAAATAAGAAAACCCATTGCTAATGGAAGCCCTGCTCTGTGCAAACACAGTGTGGTATATATTAAACAATCACACATCTGAGGTATTAGCTGGAAAAATGTATATATACACTTACACATGTACACATCCACAGAATATTCACAAGTCTATTGGCCCCAACACCAGCAGATAATCAAATTAAATCAAAAGGATCACATACCAACAGGAAAATGTTACACACAGGGAATTTACAAAACTTTCATGACATAGTCCTTAATATAAGGAGTATGTTTTGAGGAAAAATGTTACCATTTGTATGAAAGTATTCAACAGTAATGAAACAAAAAAAAAAAAAGCCTGAATTCTAGGACTATGTTGCCTGCCAGATTGAAGAGGGAGGCAACAATTCCTTGAACAGCCACATTCTATCTACTTTTTCTTTGTAAAAGAAAATCAGAACCTAGGAAAATTTTGAAGTTGTTGCCAGACTTCTTCTTTATTTTTCATTGGGTTTCACAGAATGTTAGGTATTTTAAGTAGGCAGCAGCCTAAAATATCCATCCAATAGACCAAATTTTTTAGCTACTTAGTGAAAATTAAAATTCAGATGATTGTTCATTTTTATTACTTATTTCTATTCAGATAAAGGGGAAATGTGATGAATTCTCTTCTCCTGTGCTTCACCCAGTATGAAGATCAATGGTAGTACAGATGGTACCAAACCCACCAAATCCATACTTCACATGGAGAAGCTAAATAAATGCACTCTTAATCATTTGGTCCTTTGCCATAATACTTGCTAAACTGGGAAAATGGCTCCTTTGGTCCTTATATCCATCAAGAATATTCCACTGTCTTAACAAGGCAGAAGATTTTTTTTAAAAAAGGAAATATATAGAAATACATTAAGTAACATTAGTACATCACGGGTGTTAAATAGCTGCATTTGAAAACATTAAGACCCAATAGAAGGGAAATAAAATAATAACTTTATTTTACATCTAGTGTAAAAGCAGATCTGACAGGAAGAAAAGTGAAGCATAAAAGTGCGATGACAGTCAAGCGCTGGCCCACAGCAGAGCAGTGTAAAGCACTGGCACGGAGATGCCTTCAGGACTTGACTTTTCTCTACCTCGAAAAGTCTTCGTAAACTGTAAATATGCATGTAATGATTATGAAAGAAGTATCCAAAGACGATCTGTTTCCAAAACAGGTTATTTTCACTTAACTGTGAATTGGATAACTTAGAATTTCTCATTATCGAGAATTCTATTTATTTGATTAAAGTAAGTTCCGCAGCTTACAGATGACTAAATGACTAGCACCAGTCATTTGGAAACTACGAAATCAAAAGAAAAGGTACTATTTCCTCTAAATCTTCACACGAACAACTGTGTGTGTATGTGCGCAGAT
Source organism: Petromus typicus (assembly GCA_004026965.1). Taxonomy (NCBI): domain Eukaryota; kingdom Metazoa; phylum Chordata; class Mammalia; order Rodentia; family Petromuridae; genus Petromus; species Petromus typicus. The sequence continues at coordinate 10,466 of PVIR01005771.1, forward strand.
CAAGAAGAGATAAAAAAGTAAAGCGTAAATATAACTGTCAAATTTCCAAAATACCACTTTGAAAAGTTAGAGAAAGCCTTTTAGGTAGAGGCTAAATGATCATGTGAAATTGTACAGTTCATGAAGCTAAAAAATAAGATGGAAAAATTCTGAGATTTTTAATGATAAAAGAGTAACAGGGATAGGATGTAGCCCAGGGGTGGTGCGCCTGCCTGGCAAGCACAAAGTTCGGAGTTTGGTGTCCAGTACAAAACAAAACCATACAGTAGCAAAAAGGAAAACTTTACAGGTAAGGTATTTAAAATCTTCTCACTGTGTACAATTAGCCTAAAGTAACAAGATACTTGTTGCCTTTACATCATATTATAGGGAATTTTGAGAACCTAACCTTTACTTGCATACTTTATATGTGGCTCAAACTGTCAGCCACTCAAATCATTTCTCGGCTATCTGAAAATTTTATTTTATCAGACACATTTTCCCTAAGCAGTTATGAAATGTAATGAAATGCAGTAATAAATCTGAAACATAATACTGTCCAAAAGCCATTTATGACTTTGTAATATGTAACTTCACTTAATTTGATAATTTCACCTGTCCCCTTACAGTAACGATTTAAGGAGAAAAGGAATCTAATAGTTCACACAAGAATTAGCCATAATCGTGTAAATTTCCCACTAAAACTAGAAAACTAAACATAAATTTTTCAAACTTTTATACATTTTTGATACATATGAACTTTCATAGTTAATCAGAATGCTATATATGACATTTTAAAAAATTTATGCCACTGGCTTAAGAAAATATTTTAAATTTTACTTTAAGCATTACTTTTCTTTTAAAGGTCACATTTCTAAAAGAAATTGGCTAAGTTGTTCAGGTTTCCTCTGAGAATATGTTTACTTTAACCTCAAATTTAATCAGGCTTTTTTTTTTTTCTGATTTACATAGGGGGAGGATATAAGGGAACATTTTTAAGACTATCAGTTTTATTAAATAGACATCATAAATCAGCTATATCCAGAAAAATAAATCCTTCAATAAAAGTAACAAAACCACTCTACTTTGCTCACAGAAAAACTGCCAAATATGTTCATGTCCTACTGAGTACAAAGCAAAATCATTGAAATATTACTAGCATAAAAGACTAGAAATCAAAGAGTTTCATGCTCAATATACAGGCACCCAAACTTCGATCTCTGATTGTTGTGTTTCTAATTGACATTATGGATGTAATTATAAGGAGCTTATTTCTATAGGATTAACTGAATTACTCCATGTTGAATAAAGTGTAGCTTAGAATTTTGAAAGGATGACTTGCATTTTACTAATCTACCTGCTGCTACAGTTCTGCTCACTGTCGCACATGGGCAAACAGAGCATGCTCTGGTCAGTAGGTTAACAGGAATCTATGTACATACACACTTAGGAGTTGGCAGGAGGGTTAAAAGGCACAAAGCTGTACTTCAGTAGTAATTTTTCTTATGGTTTGTAGAAGAATCTATTTACCTTTGGATCTTGTTTAAATGATCACTAAGAAAATGCAATTTCTATGGGCAGAAAATGAGGTGTCTTCCGCCTCCGAATACATATAAATGAACATTGGGGTCCTTTGGATTATTAGAATTGCAAAAACATAACTACAATTTATTATTAAAGACCCTCTTAATTTAATATTTATAGCCATTTCCTCATATTTTCTTTAAAATCTATCAGTATAGCATTTCATTTCTACATATGGCTTAGCAATTCATTAAACTAAATAGCAAACTGATACTCTAGACCAGTTCATTTATCTCAGTACATATTTTGGAATATAATGGCAATATTAAAAATATCAATTCCTTCTAAGCTGACAATGCTCTAAGAGTTTACAGAAACTTAAATGGTTTTGGGCTTTGTTTTTTTTTTTTTTTCTTTTGAAAAAACTTCACTTGTTCAAACTCCACATACTTTATACCTTACAGGGAAAATGTAACTGTGTCATAATTCTATCACCTTAAAAGAAGTATCTCATGGAGCTAAATACCAAAATAACTTAAAATGGCAATAACCTGTATGTTCACAAAACGTTCATTCCATAAATATTTACATGACAAGAGACAAATGGAGAATCACTAAAATTGAAAGCGGCTACAGGTGTGATAATCCCTTCTCAAGACATTTTTAGTTAGGAATCATATAAGCTTTTAAAATCAAAATAACCGCAGGAGCACAACTAAAATGTTAAGTTTAGTTTTCAGTTCTTACTATTTAAAGGAATCAGTAAGTCATAAACAGTCCACGATTTCAGAAACCAACTACTCAGCTTAGTTTTTCATATCAAATCTTCTCTTCAGCTCTCACGATGAAACTAAATTTACAGAAGAGATCAGGAGTGCGCTAATGGGTACAAATGAAAAGCCCAGCTCAGCCTCCCTTGTAAAGACTGGTCAGTCGCTCCAGTTCTTTACAGTTGTCCATGCTCAGAGCATCTGCCTTTCTTCGGAGCCGATCGTCCCGGTACACTTTTGCAGCATACTGCATATCCGTTTCTGTTAAGAATAATACTTTGCTAAATAAATAATCATTTTCATCACCTAGATGTTTGTACTCAAATGATGCTTCACAGAAGATTGCCAATGTATATTTCTGTTACTTGGCTTTTTTAAAAGAGCAAAGAAAACCATGTATTATGTCTAGAAGATGCTTGGGTAGTGCAGTGGATTGAACTTAGGTCCTTGTAAACACTAGAAAAGTGATCACCACTGAGCTGAATCCCAGCTCTTTCCCCTCCCTTCCTTCCTCCATATCAGGGATCGAACTCAGGACCTTGTGCTTGCAAGGCAGGTGCGGTGTCACTGAACTAAATCCCTGCCTCCTTAGCCCTTTTCTTTTTTTTTAATTTTTGAGATAGGGTCTCACTTTGTAGTTCAGGCTGGCCCTAAGTTCAGCCTTGAACTCACAGCAATCCTCCTGCCTCTGCTTCCTGAGTGCTGGGATTATAAGTATGAGCCACCATGCCCGACACTGTGGTATGTAGTACTAAATGTAGTACTAAATGAGTCTCCATGCCCAAAACTGTTGTATGTGGTCACCAAGATCACGCTTAAAAGGCAGGCACTGGTACCACTGAGCTAAATCCCCTGGCCCCCAGCCCTTTCTTGAGATAGGGTCTTGCTCAACTAGCCAGCCAGTTTAAACTTCCTGTTTTCCTGCCCTAGCCTCTTGAGTAGTTATGAAGGCCTGCACTACTACGCTCATCTAGGGAACCTTTCTAAATGAAAACTTCACTTGAAGTCTCAAACGCAAAGCAAACAGGGAAAAAACCCAGATGGACTCTTGTCAACTTATCAGAATCCTTCCTCTTCACTTCTGAGCCAGTGGTCTAAAAGTCAATCCTCCAAACCATCATCATGGCCTCTTTTCTTATAATACCACACACCAGCAGCACTGTCCAGGCATGAGCTTGCCTTGATTTTTTTGTTAAGGTTTCAGATAATCACAAACTTAAGTATAAAAATATAAAATCTTGTTCTGAGTTCATTTGATTTTTTAAAAAATGACCATGCTCTCTATATCTATTGTTATTGAAGGGACACAGGAAAATGCTTGTTGTGTGATCATAACAGTGATATTCTGCAGTGAGGCACTTCTGAGGTTACCAATAGAAACTACAAATCCAATAGACTACCATAGTCTACCAATAGACTACAAATCAAAACTCTTGGCTACGTGTGACAGTGCACACTAGTTAAGTCCAGCACTTGGGAGGCTGAGGCAGAAGGATTGCTGTGAGTTCAAGGCCAGTTTGAACTACACAAGGAAATGCTATCTCAAAAAAAGAAAAAACAAACAAAGAAACTCAACTCTTCAAGGAAGTTACTTTCAGCCCTTTTACTGTTTACTAACATTTGGGTGGAGGTACTTAGAGAATACATATTAAAGAAAAAAAAAAGGAAAGAGTAAGTGACTTTACAGAAAACAAGAGCCAAAGGAGAAGCCATCTGGTTTAAATATATCAGTCAGGACCACATTTAAACAGACTCACAGGGAAAAGTGTAGTATTCCATCTGTAAGCATCTCAAGAAACAATCTTTATTCACTTTTCTGGGCTAGGATGAACAGTTTAATCAATATTAATTTATACCTTTACTTACAACTCATTCACTTCTATAATCCATTTGCCAATAATTCTCCCCATAAATTCAGAGTTAATAAACTCAGAGCTAATAAAGTTCGTACTGCTGATGAATGACAGAGTCTAGAGCCAAATCCCACTGTACACTTCCTGGCCTGACAGTTTTTCTATTCATGTATTTCAAAGTCCTACTTATATCTTCCGATCTATACTTTAGGCAGTGTTAGAAGTAACTCCAAAACAGAAAACCCAGGCAAAACAATATCCATTGATCAACAGTTGCCTTGTGACTTCAATTTATGAAACAAGATAATTTCAGGGCAGGGTGTAGCTCAGTGGTTGAGCACTTCCTTAGCAGTGCAAGGTCCTTGGTTCAATCTCTGGCCCCACAAGGAAACCTGAACCCAGGAAGGAAACACTCAATTGACGAACTGACATATGGAGTCGCCCCCTTTCACCATAATTCAAGGGGCCAGCCCAGAAGAGTACTGAATTTGTTCAACTTTATTTTGAAAAATTTCAAAACTACACAAAAATTAAGAATAATGATCACCCTAAAATTCGCTACCATGTTTGATTGTTCTCTACGGTGTTTGATCAAGTTTACTTTAGCTACGTAAGACTGTTATCATGGTTATTCGTGCAGAGTGGAGGATAAGTTGCAGACCTGATGACTTTACACTCCGAACAGGTCATCATGTTGGCCCCAAAATAAGCCCAGCCTCATACAGCATTATCAGTTAGAAAGGAAGCCTGATGGACGGCCCACACTGACTTCACCTGCTGTCCCAGGGACAACCCTTTTGAGTGCCCTCCCTTCCTGCCAGGAACCAGAGAAGGATTACACACGGCTTTCAGCTGCCTGTCTCTTTTCTCTCGGTTAGTATCAAAGAGTTGAGTCTTTGTTTCATGGATTTTTTTAAATGCAAGCAAGCTGTTTTGTACATGAGTGATTAAAAAGAGTTAAAATTTGTGGTAGCAACATTAATAGATAGATAGAGAGATAGATAGATAGATATGTATAGATAGATGTAGATATATAGATATGTATATAACTACAGACATGATGTATGAACAGAGCCTGTATTCAGGGGTCCATGAAACCTATTAATTCTGATCTTGCCAGACAGCTGCAAGATTAAACAAACAAAAACAAAACACTTGCCTGCAACACAGACTGCAATGCTCTTAGAAATCATAACTATGATATATACTAATACTGAATGGTTCTAATACAAGACATCATGCTAAGTGCTTACCACATACTGTCTGCTATGGTCCATATTTTAGTAGCAAAGGAACTTAGATAATACATTCTTAGAGTCAGGATCTTGTGTGGCAATTCCAGAGCTTGCACTTTAAGCATGATAGTCACTTGTCAACCAAATACATGTTAATAATAACAGTACCACAGAACCATTTAACAACTTTCTACCTGCCAACTGCTGGTGAGACCACATGCATATAAAACCTCTTTCAAGTGTCCTTCAGGAGCCAAATGACATTGGCCCTGGGACCTCCTGGGATTAAAAAAATAAATCTCAGAGTGTTTAAGGCCTTTATATAAAAAGGCATAGTGTTTGATCTAAGCCATCCATGCCCTTCTCTACATTTTAGGTGTATGTCAGTTACACTAATATCAAGTAAAGGCTATGTTGTTACTTGTTATATTGCACTGTTTGGAGAACCCTGGGAAGAAAAAAAAAAAAGGCTGTATGTTTTTGAGACAAACACAATTTCCCTCTGAATGCTTCCCATCAGTGACTGGTTGAGTCCAGGGGCGAAGGAGGAATCCTCAGGCAGAGGCTGACTTGGATTACGTAGTGGTTAAATCCAGAATACTCCTTGAATAGGAAAATCTAGAGTAATCAATTCCAAAGACTGTGAATAAACATAATGTTTGATCAACTTACTTTGTTGTCTTTCCTTCCAGCAATTATTTCGAATATTAGTCACATAATCCTCTTCCACACTCTTTTCTACCTTTTGTAGTAACATTCCTTTATACTCATTTTTAAAGTCCTTGTTGACATAATAAACTACTCCCAAGTTTTCTGTTTGCATTTTAATAGTTTGCCCTGAGCCACTGTGAAAAAAAAAGCATGATTATTTAGTTAGAATTGGGAGGGGGTGTCCTAATATTTTACTACAAATCAAAGTAACAACATAAAAATAATTTAAAAGTTAATAATATTTACACTGTCTCAAGTTGCCTACAACCAGAATCTTTTGTCATTAAAAAATATGCTTTTAATATACCATGTTCCTATAAAGTTCTCTCAATTTTTAGCTAACAAGTTTATTTCAAATAAAGATACGCTTACTTTAGGCAATCTTGTTTTTAATACTGTAAAATCACTACCAAAGTGACTTTACAGTTTGTTCCATGTTCACTATTTTAAAGTTGTTGCATTAAATTTCCTTTATCAGTGAAGTCATTTTCCATTTAATGACACAGAGCTATAAGATCAATTATTATCCTTTTGTCTTTAAGTATTTTTGTCTTTTAAAGTAGTTTTCATCTTCAATGTTAACACAATACCTACCATGTTAAATTCAAGTTTAAATACAGCACTTCTGTCCTTTTACACAGAGGAAAATATAAATAAATAACATAAAACATTTATTGCTTATGTACCTCTTTTAAAATTCCAAGATTTTAAAATTTGGTACACATGTCGTAAAAGATTTGGCATTTACAAGTATAAAGGAGTACAGGTCCTTTACAGGAAGCTATATAAGAAACAGTAATAATTAATTTTTGTAAAACTTTAGGTAGCTACTTACGATCTGGGATATAAAGAATAAGGAGGATTAGAGACCATCAGGTGGCTTAATAATGACACGAGGATCAATACAATTATGGGCATCAGCTGGATAAACACAGAAAAACCTCCCTATAAAAAAATCATCAAAGAATAATAAATTGTAATATAACCATAGTTTTCAATAATATAATAGTTGACATACATTTTTAGATGCAGAAGGGGCCTCTGAGATCATCCAGTGCTGTAAAATCTGTCCGGTCATCCTGGCCTCTGAAGGAATTCTTAAGAATGCCACTTTCCAGGCACATTGGCAGACCCATTTGAGAGCACTGCTCGGGTCTGACCTCGCTCTGTATAGGCAGAGATGCTCCCCTCTCCGCCACATAGACAGCTTCCCAACAAGCCATACCTGCAAAGCTGCTTTCACCTGGCTGGGAGTTGGAGATGGGTCGAGGAGAAACCCAACCTTCCAATTTCTAGACTAGAGCCCCTTCTTGTCATCTCTTCACCTCACGCCATCAAGTGAGTACAACCACCTTGGAACAAAGTGAAGTTACTTCTAACTTAAGCTTTCAGTACTAATTTTGAATTTTTAGGATCAGAAAAGTACCTCACAAACATACAAAGTACAGATGTGTCTTCACTAGAATCCAAAATACCAAATCTGTAGGGTCATGTTGCCCAGCCACCCCCAACAGTGACCTCACCCCACCCCACAATATCTTTAAGGGATTTCTAGTCCCAACTGCACACTGCTGGTAAAGAAAACTCATTAATCCTAAAACAGCTCATTCTACTTTTACACAACTGCCACTGTAATCATATCATAAACATACATCTCCTCTTTCTTCTTCTCTTTCATGTCCACTGTATCGATGTTGATGTTGATGGCTGTAGCCAGGTCGGCCATTTGAAAATGAATGTACACTACCTACAAATCAAAATTAAAAACAAAGTTAAGTTAGAGGGACCAGGCATTATCAGAAAGGTTACATTTTCTTGTATATTTTTTAACAAATGCCTAAAATAAGCAATGTGCATTTTTTTTTTTAAGGTTTTTTGAGATGGGGTCTCACTTTTGTGGTTCAGGCTGGCCCTGAGCTCAGCCTCAAACTCACATCATAGCAATCCTCCTGCCTCTGCCTCCCGAGTGCTGGGATTACAGGTGTGAGCCACCACGCCCGGCACTGTGGTATACGGTACTGATTGCTGCTGGGCATGAGTCTCCACACCCAGTATAGGTATGTGGTTACCGGGGAATCGAACCCGGGTCCTTGCGCTTGCAAGACAGGCGCCGGAACCACTGAGCTAACTCCCCGGCCCGAGCAATGTGCATTTTGAGCAGTGAACATTAACCATCCTTTCCTGTGTGTGTGATGGGTGGACAGAAACAGGAATGACCCTTCCCAGATGCTACGTCCTTCCCAGGAAAGGATCAGTTCGGGGGAGAGCACCTCAGCAGCAGCACACACACAGAGCACTATCCAGTTTTTACAAAATCTTCCATTTTTGCTTGGACACTTTCCTTTCTGTACTTGAATGAATCACGAACATCTCTAAAACTCAAAGATAACACTCGAGTTTGTTTTGAAAAGCTATCTAATACACCCACAGTATAGGTGAAACACTATTCAAATATTCACTTGCCTATGAGATTTGATTTCAGATAAGCTAACAAACTAGAAATGGCTATTACTGACAAAGTAAGCTATGGTATAACTAGCAAAGGACTGCAAATCAATTATCAGAAAAAACATGTACTATTGCCTGGAAGATTTCTGATTTTTTCCTAGCATATTTATTATAAAAATTACTAGTTTTAATAATTTTTATAACTATGCAATTGAAAACATCAAAACTCAAGTTATATTTTCAATTATTATACATCCTTTTTCTTTCAAAGATTATGCTTTATGTCCCAACCATGTTGAAATTCTCATTAATATTCAGAAAGAGCTAGTAAACCAAATTACATCCTCATTCATATAGATTCTCCTAATTTTCGAGAGTATGTTTAACTCATCATTTTAAGTAAAACTTGACAGTCTAATTTTTACTACTATAAAGGAGCTTCTCCCAAAGAAAATTACTTTCTACACAAACTGGTCACAATAAGTGGAGGTGGAATTAAAAGCTACCAATGTTGGTACCATACGAGCCATTCACTTAGTGGCGCTGCTCCCCTACTCAATGGGATGATCTAGTTGAAATAACTATATCTGTTGTAATAAGAGAATATTGAAAATTCTAAAATCTTCTACTATTTCATTAGAAACACATGAGGTCATCCAAAATAATAATGTACAATGCCATTAATAAAACATTTACAGGGATATGGAGAAGCTGTTGGTCATCCAGGCACAGGAGATGCTGCACAGTTCTAACAACACTTAACATCACATGGCATTTTCAGCTTAGACTTTCTTCAGTTTTAAATAAAATATAGAATATCTGTACGCATCAACTGTTTTTTTCAATGAAAATATGTTCTAGAGAAAGGCAGAAAAAAAGTAACAACACTATCATTTTTCTCCTCCTCCTGGGAAAGGCATCACATGATCCTAACTAGTGAGAATGCAGAGGAGAAAGGAGATGCTTCTCTCTGAATAGCCAAGACGAACAAAGGCCTTTACCTTCACAAAACGTGGTATTAAATTAACATCAAAGTACCTGAAGGAAATCCACCACCAAAAAATATATTGAACAAGTCTTCTGGGGTTATGTCCGCCTCACACCCCCTGTGGAAGTTGAACCTGCCATTGCTCTGGTTATTACAAGTTTGCTCTTCGCTGCCGGTGAGGTCATACTGTTTTCGTTTCTCTGGATTACTTAAAACAGCGTAAGCGTTTCCAATCTCTGAAAAGGTATCCAGTAAGAGTCGGTAAACAGAGTCGTATTTTCTAAAAGACTGACCCATATAAGTAACTGTCACTTAAGGAATTACTTGAAACTAATCAAAAAAAGTACAAAATAGTGACAATTTTTTTAAAAGATATTTGTACATTGTTTTCAATTGCACTATTTTTATTTCTCAGTGCAACTTTTTAACCGGCCCTTGAGAGAAAAGAACAGCCACCTGTTCTCTCTTAATACTGGGCTCCACCCCCTAAAACTTCTGCTGAGTACCCTAATTCTTCCAGATTGGTTGGACTAATAAGAACCAATAATCTACAGTGCTCCTATTAATTTTGCTCCCAATATTTTATGATATGATCTGAGGACCCCGGTGCTCAAAATGGTTAAGTAACTTGTTCAAGGTCCACTTCTTTGCACAATAAACATACTCTTGCTTTTGACGCATCTCCAACAAAACAAAGATTTGTACACTAGTGCCACAGGGAGTTGTTCTCATTCTGAACAATTTATTTTAATTAAGACAGTAAACTCCATGAAGTACTGACCATGTCTGCTTTCACCACATATCCCACGGTCAATTATAAAGTCTAAATGAGTTTTTAAAATAATACATGTCCTTGGTTTACCTATTTCACTGTTATTTCATGGTATTTTTTCATAAAGAAGTTTATTTCCCATCTCTTAGTTCTACTACGTACACAGAGGCTTGGCACACTGGCTATGAGAATGTCCTGAGTGCTACACAAAAGCTGTAATGCCCTGGATCTAAAAGCAGCAAGTGTCCTCTCTCAATAAGAACATAGTAATTTATTACTCCATGGATACAGCTTGTTTTTGAAACTAGACTCTGAGCTTCTTGCAACAAATAATGGATATTTTTAAAAATCCTTGTTAAATTTCATGTGATGGCTGCCTTAGGTACTGTCCATGCAAACAGATAATCACTAGGTAGCTGGTGTTACAAGATTACACATTATACTAAGTTTAATTACACACAGATACATGGGAACTTTGTTCTGATGGGGCTTCTTTAAAACTGGAATTCAGAGATGACAGCTTTCAGGTGGTCTGTGAACCTTGTTCTTAAAAAAAATATGGAGGATATAGTCTCAATGCCCCTTACATTCTCAAAGAGATTTGTAACTTGGAAACGCAGCCAGCCATCATTTCTAATGTTATTTCAATGGGAAACTAGGATCAGAGGTCAAGATAATACATTTACAAGCAACAGCAAGGTATTAACTTACAGTTTAAAAAAAAAAAAAAAAGCACATCTATCATTCTCTGTTGAGATTGTGGTTCCAGTGTTAAGGGTCAGTTTTAGGCCTTAACTTCAATAAATTGGACTATTTCATGTCGTTTTGTAATGCAATGCCTTTTAAAACCATTAACATACTAACTAGGTAAGTCAATTCTACTTTGAGGCTTTCTTTTTAAAAAAAAAATTTCCAAACACAAAAATATTTTAGAAGGCAGTGCTGAAAAACTGTTACAAGCTATAAATAGTATAATATGTAAAATAATTGCCTCAATATGCATGAACAGAGTAATTTTCTATCCATTTGTTTTAGGTCACAGCTTCAGTCAGGATTTTATTCTTCAGTTCCTCACAACCTCAAGATGTAGGTCCAACTTTTCATTTTTGCATTCAGAGATTCGCAAAGAACACTTCTACCCTACTACCACTTATTTCACAAAAAATAATTTTATTCACCTATTTTTCCTTAAATTTTTTATTTTGAGGTGACTATCGAATCATGTGCAGTTGTAACAATACCGATTCTTTCACCTGACTTCCCCCAGTGGCTGCATCACAGAAAATTACAGTCTAATGTCACAAATCCGGACGGACAAGTCGGGATGTGGGAGACTTTCACCCTTCCCACTGCCCTTGTATCACCACTCACTTTCTCAGAGTCTGTCCTCCACCACTGACAACCCCTGAGCTGGTCTGCACTGTGCTAGTTTTGTCATCACAAAAATGGTAAGAGATGAGTGGGACGGTGGTGTCTGAAGGGAAGCTGGCCTTTTCCAGTTGGCATGGCTCTTAAGAGACTGCTGCGGGTCGTCCTTTGTCTGTAGGTCATCCAACAGGCTACTGAGAGGCTAAGGCAGGTTTGATTTGAGTCCAGGGGATAACTCAGTGACTCTAAGATTCTTTCTCAAAATGTAAAAATTTCTTTAAATGTGCAGAGGGAGGGCCGGGCTGGACTCAGTACAGATTCTGGAGTAATTCTCAGCACCCATGAGTCAGTTCAGTACAGCTGTGTAAGTCTATCCCTGGGTCCCTCTCCTGTTCTACTGGTCTGAACATCTCCCTTCTGTCAGTACTACACCCCGATTCCTAGAGCTTTAGACCAAGTCTACAGTCCGGTATATGGATTACTCCCACGGCTCTACTAGTCTATCGCTACTCAGTTTTCTCTGCCTCGCTGCACACAGTTTAGAATAAACTTGTGTCTTGCTAGGACTTGGAATAAAACCGAAATAAGTCTGCATTTCAGCAAGTGGAGGCTTGACATCTCTACCATGCAGTCATTTAGTGACGGACATGGTATTTCACTCTAGTCATTCACATCTTCTGTGATTTCTCCATCAATACGGTGTAGCTTTCAGCATTAAAATCCCATATAGGACCGGGGATTTAGCTCAGTGGTCTGGTGCCCACCTTGCAAGTGCAAGGGCCTGGGTTCGATCCCCGGTAACCACATACAGTAATACTGGGCATGGAGACTCACACCCAGCAGCAATCAGTACCACATACCACAGTCCGGGAGTGGTGGCTCATGTCTGTAATTCCAGCACTCGGGAGGCAGAGGCAGGAGGATTGCTGTGAGTTTGCGGCTGAGCTCAGGGTCAGCCTGAACTACAAAGCGAGACCCTTTCTCAATAAATAAATAAATAAATAAAAAATCTTATACAGCCACTGTGCTAAATGCATGTATAAAAATGACAAAATATGCATTATTCTGTGCAATATATACATGCATATATATACTAATAAAATTATACATTTTGTTAAATTTATAGGTGTTTTTAATTAGTGTAAAAACGTATTTTTAATTTCAATGTCAATATGTTTACTGCTGGTGTAGAGACATGGGCTTGATTTTTGTATGTCTATACTATGTCCTATAATTTTATGAATTCATCAGATTTCTGTAGATTCCACAGGAGAGGAATCTACCTCTCCAATATGTATACCTTATAATTCTTTTTCTCACCTTAAGCCCGTGGCTGGAACTTCCAGCACTAAATTGATTATAAGTGAACATTTCTGCCTTGTTCTTTCTTAATTCCACCTTTTATCATTAAATATAACACAAACTATAGGTACTTTTTTTTCCTTGATACAAGGTCTCAGTGTGTGGCTTAGGCTGGCCTTGAATTCACATTGATCCTCCTGACTCAGCCTCCCAAGTGCTAGGATTAAAATGCATAGCATTACACCCAGCTGTCATTACTCTATTAAGAAGAGGCTGTTTCCTTTCATCCCTATTTTTGATACTTTTATCATGAATGTTAAAATTTTCAAAATTACCACAGATTGATGTAATAATGGACTTTCTCCTTTAACCCATTAAACAGTGAATTACACTGACACCTAACAGATGAACAAAATTCAATTGCCTTACATATTTGTTGTACATACACTTAGAATTCCATCAGACAAATCTTAGAATAAACTGCATTTGGGTAAGTCATACAATGTTTTTTACATATGGCGACATTTCGATTTCTTGTTAAGTATATTTGTGTTTATTCTAGAAATGATTCTTGTCTTTAGATTTGTTCTTTGTAGTGTGTTTGGCTTTCATAGCAGGATAAAATGAGAAAATTTTCTTTATTTCCTTTTGTTTTTTTGAGACAGGGTCTCACTTTTTGTAAATCAGGCTGGCTCTGAGCTCCGCCTTGGACTCACAGCAATCCTCCTGCCTCTGCCTCCCAAGTGCTGGGATTATGGGCATGAGCGACTATGACCAGCACTGTGGTATGTGGTTCTGATTGCTGCTGGGCGTGAGTCTCCACGCCCAGGATTGTTGTATGTGGTTACCAGGATCAACCAGGCCTTTGCACTTCAAGACAGGTGCCAGAACCACTGAGCTAAATCCTTGGCCCTTATTCTTTTTGATGCAGTGTCTCACTGTGTACCCCAGGCTGGTCTCAAACTTGCAGCAATCCTCCGGCTTCCTCCTCTCAAGTGCTGGAATTATAAGTATGTACCAACACACTGGGCTGAGAAATGTTTCTCTTCTAGTTTTTTTTTTTTTTTTTTTGGAGAAATTATTTAGAATTGCTTTTAATTCTTTAAATTTGTTAGAATTTTCCCGAAAAAGTATCTGAGTTTGGAGATTTCTTAGTACTAGGGGCTTATAAATTATATATTTACTAGTTTCATAGAGCTATTCATATCTATTTTGGACTGAGTTGTGATTGTGTTCATTTTTTAATTGTTTTGAGACAGACAGGGTCTCGCTTTGTAGTTCAGGCTGGTCCTGTACTCAGCCTTGAACTCACAGCAATCCTTCTACCTCTGCCTCCCAAGTGCTGGGATTACAGGTGAGCCACAATGATCAGCACTGTGGTATGTGGTACTGATTGCTGGTGGGCGTGAGTCACCATGCCTGCCACTGTTGTATGTGGTTACTGTGGGGGCCTTGCACTTGCAAAGCAGGTGCCAGAACCACTGACCTAAATCCCTGGCCCTGTATTCATTTTTTTAAAAGAGTAAGTACACTATATCTAACCCCCAAATGTCTACCTTGGTATGTTCAAAAGACAAAAATGAATTTATCAGCTGTTGCTAGGTGCTCTATCAATATTAATAAAATTGTGTTATGATGGTAATATTTAATTCCATCCTTGTTAATTTTCTAGTTATCTCATTGATTGTTGAGAGGTACTGAGGTCCCCAACTGTAATATTTTTTGAGATGAGGTCTGGCTAGTTGGCTTAGGTCTAGGAAAGTGTCTCCAGAATGCTCCTGTGCCCAGACCTGGGGCTTTGGGCAGCTGAGTGTGCTGTGGAGGTGAGGCCTGGTTGGTGCGTGCACTGGTCACTGGCTGAACGCGAAGGTGTGTTCTTCCAGGCTCCTCCTCCTCTTCATTTCCCGGCTGCCCTACACTAAGCAGGTCTCATTTCTGCTCTTCCACCATGCTGTTTCTTTCTTGAATCCAGCAGTTCGTATCTCACAACTCGTGCTGGGTGCTGGATGGGGAGCTATAGGATTTTGTTTGCCTGCTGGGTTCGCATCAGGCTCTGGCTCAGTCCCTTCTTATCCTGCTATTCCTCTTTTGGAATGGGAACGAATACCTTATGCTATTGATATTGGAAGTTAATTTTCCTTTTGCAGTCTTGTAGGGGCTCACTGCTGAGTTTGCATAGGGCAGTGATGGTGAACCTTTCAGAGCATCCAGTGATATAAACAGGCTGCTGTGGCATGCTTGCCAGAGGATCCTACCATGGGCTGAGAGGCTGAGACTTCAGACTTAGGGTTTATGTCTGTCTTTAATCTTTCTCCTCTCTTTTTCATTAGTGTTCTTTTTCTTAAGCTCCTGTAATTCACTTCAACTACTTTTTAGAACTCTAGCTGAGTTTATTGTTTTCTGAATGTATCTCCTTAGTAGCTGCTCTAGGTATTACATTGCATAACTTATTGGTCAACTGATATCATTTCATTGATACCAACTTCACAGTTGTAGAACCCTTACTCCCTTTACTCCCAGTTATATTCCTCTATTTCTGACATTAACATATATTTTTATTAATATATATATTTTGCCAACATTTAGAACCACATCAAAGTTTTAATTTTGTTTCAAATGTCTACCATAATTTAGAAACTCAAGAAGAAAATAAAAAATATTGTATTCACATATGCATGTAATTCTATGTCTCAAAATTCTGGAACCTGGGATGAAGGTCCTGGCACATCTGGTTCCGGGGAAGAGGGGCCTGCTTCCTGGTCCAGATATGGTGCCTCCCTTCTCAGGCTCCCTCACACTGGCCATCAGGTTTCAGCAGACACGCTTGTGGGAGGTGGGGCACACACAAGACCAAGGTATCCTTTCAAGATTTATTCCTTCATTTCTTTTTGTTTAGAGAACCTCCTTCTGCTACTCTTTTGGGGCATGATTAATTCATTCAGAGTCCATTTTGGTAATTTTTCTTTATACTAAAATGCCTTGATTTTTCCTTCTCCTAAAGTATATTTTTGCTGAGCACAAGACCGTGAGTTGATGGTTTCTTTCACTTCAACGTTTGAAAACTATGCAACTTTCTTCTGCTACCATCATTTCTGACATGAAGCTTTGCATCATTCAAACTGCTTTTGCCCTGTAGATTAAGCATCATTCATCTTGGCTGCTTTACATTTTTAAAAGTTTTTGGTGGTAAAATTTCCATTTTGTCCTTAACAGCTTCTATTGCTTGCTCAGGCTTTCTATTTCTCTGTTGAGACTCTTATTTTTTAGTTTCTAGCATATTCATAATTGCTCATTGAGACATTTTCATGAGTTACTTTACAAATCTTTCCTAGGCAATTCTAATGTTTGTCACATAGGGAATCTATTGATTGACTTTAAATTCAGCTTGAGTTCCTAGTTCATGCAAGGCCAAGTGATTTTCAACTGAAACTTATTTGGGCTCTTCTGAGATTCTGGGCCTTCTTTAAATTCTGTTTTAGTTTTCTTCTTCCAACACCTCTCTAGCAGAGTAAAGCGCGAGAGTACCTCATCACTTCCAGGTCAGATTTTCCCCTTGGACTCTGGTGACACTCAAGCAGGAGATAAGGGCTTCTCCTTACTCCTGGGCAGAGATGATGAGAGAGTCTCATCAGGGCTGCACTTACAACTCCCTGGCTGGAAGGGACTCCTCATTACTATGCTCTGTGTTGGTGACTGATAGCACGGGACCAGACTTTGTTACACTGGGAGGTGGTGAAGGGCTTAGTGCTGTACAAAGGCCCCTCTCCAGTGAGAATGTGCAGCCCACTTGTGAAAAGATGCTTCAGGTTGGGGTGGAAGCCTAAGTGTCCCACGCTGTCTTTAGTGACACTGTGACAGAAGAGGAAGAGTGAAAAAGGAAGGAGCCTTTTTTAAAAATCTGATCATGTCTTCACACAGAGGTCAGGATACCCTGGGCTCTATCCTCAGCCTCTGCTAGGATGGGTCAAGATGGGCCAGTTTAGGTCTGTGGTATTTCATGGCAGTAGAGTTGCTATTATTTTTCTGTTTTTTAGGTTGTCTCTTTGCTGACTGTTCAGCTAAAGAAAACAAACTTTTGTTTTTTTTTTGTCTATGTGACTGGTGTTTTAAGTTGCCTGCTCCTCAAACACTCAATCTGGAATGTATTAGGCAAAACAAAAATAAACAGCACACAAGCAGCTCGCTCTCCCATGTTCTTCCCTAAGGTGCCCAACTGGCCCATCCTTTTTCCACACCTCAGTCTTCCTATGTTCTTTTTACTTGTTTACAATAGAACGTTCAGATTTTCGGTTGTACTTAGTAGGAGGAGTAAATAAGCAACAGGTGCCCATTCTGTCTTCCTGAAATCAGAACTTCTGCTGACTGGAAGCCCCTGCTTCCTTCTCACTCCCGAGCGTCCAGCAGCCTCTCTTCTCACCACAGTAATCACCCTCCCCCCTGGAGAAGTCTTGTCCTCACCGGCCCCGTGAAGGCTTCTCCATTGACTGATCTTGCTACCTCCTCGTTTTACTTTGTTCCCAGACATTTTTCAGTTTGGGTATTAAGAGTCAATCTTCTAGCAGAAACTGGGCCAGTCAATCTCTGTCTCAGTTTTCATACTTGTGAACTGTGGATGACGCTCGTCCCTCGATGACTTTACATGATTTTTAGTTAGTATTAAATTTAAAAATAAAAATGAACAACTACAAAATGTTTGTTAGATGTCAGAGAGTACTGTTTCTGTGTGAAATTTGTGTCCTCTTTATGAAGGGGTAGAAGGGGGTACCTCAACTTGTTTCACTCTATTTCTCTGTAAAAACTAGGCCAAAATACACAGCCTCTTTGTTCTTAGATGTACATTCTAGATGTTAATGTTTAACCAGCACATCTAGTACAAGCACAGCATCTTGTCCATAAACAAACATTGGTCTCTACTATATGTACATCTATGCTTGCAGGCACGGTACCATTCACGTGGAAACACTTGGTCATCTGTGAAGATGATGTAACTGCTGGTTTGTTTGCTTGTCTGTTTTGTGCAGCTGGGGATCAAGCCTGGGCCCTGGGTATTCGAGGCCAGCTCTACACCACTGAGCATATCCCAGCCACGTACATTAGCATAACTTATACTGACAAGAAAGGAAGTGATCCGTTTCATTAAAATATTTTAAATGTGCTTAGATATATTGTAGAAGTTAACTCTATAGGTAAATAATTTTTTTTTGCTTTAGGAATCTTATAGTCTCAGAAAAGGAAACAATACCATTTATTCTACTTTCCTTGAATGTAATCTTTCATTTTTAAGCTATAAACACATATGAAACATCTATCTAATTTAATTTTCTAAACCACTTACTTCTTCCTTTTGTGCTCTTAAAGAAAATAAAAACCAAATGGTTTCCATTTTCTAAAAAATAATGATTCAGTAATTATAATCAACCAATACTTTTTACCTTTTGTATAAAAGACCAAAGTATTAATTCTGCCTTAGTGATAAACAGAAGTGAAGATTAGTTGGTTAAATACAAATGATTCAGAAAGTAATGGAAAAAGTCTCGTATGCCACAAGAGTACAACTTACCGTTTATTGTGTGATGACACTTGCTGCAAGATTTTCTAACTACATTTGTTGCAGAGTACAACTTGGGTTTTCTATTTAGTTCCACACAATGTAAAATGGACTCATCAACCAATTCCCAAATCTGACCCTCTTTGGGACCAATAAACTGGCATTCTGATCAACTATTGCTCTCTTGTGTATCGAGTAAGGTGAGCCTCTCAGAGATGAATCACCTCCCAGCATGGTGGTAAGCACCATGCTCATTTTGCAAAGCAGAGGATAATTCTCTAAACTGTACCATACCCACATACAAATGTCCTTGTAAAGCTCCGCTGAGTGTCCAGCTCGCTTTCTGGGGAGACACGTACACTGCTCATGTGACTCTTCAAAATGCAACACCAGCCACATGAGCATATGTACATACACTCAGTGTTATCCTGGGACAAGTAACTGTGTGACTGCACACAGCAAAAACATTTTGTATTTACTGAAGTTTAAAATTCTTCAATGAAATTATATACTGGCAACATAACAAATCAAATGTATTTATTGTACTTGAAACATTTTACCACAATGTCCAAATTTTGTGACTAATGAGTTAGAAATTTACCTACGCAGTGTTACACGTGTCATTTCTGTTTAGTTCTGTAGTTGTGTACTTAAAGACAGAAAATAATGATCCTGTTTCCTAGACGACCTTTTCCAAGAGATGAACTGATAGCAATATGATTGGTAAGTCCATGTTCTTTGGATAAGGTAACTTTTCTAGACATGTCATTTTTCATTTAAAGAACTGCAAAGACACCTGTTGTCAAGTGCTATTACATTTTCATTCAACAGAACTACTCTGTACTAGAATATATTAGGAATTCCCAAATGTACATTGCTTGGCAACTTCCTCCAAGAAATACAGCCATTTTGTAAACAATTTTAATAGTATTTTTGTGAGGACCAAGTGAGCCTTCTCCTTAGAAAGACTGTGAAGGTGAATATGTCACTCTTACTTTGAGGCCCCGTCGATTTACACAGGTAGAGGGAATGTCTGCCTCAAATGAACAAAGTCAAGTAAGTGAGCATTCTGCCCTGAACTAGCAGTGAACTATTATAAATAAATTATAACAAAACATGAAATAACAATACAGTTTTCCAACATTTATTTATGAATTGGCAAAGAAAAGAATACTGAGAAGGAAAATAAAGGAAAAAATGAATACTATGCAAGAGAAAAGAAACCAACTATTAGAAAGAAAAGGTCACACTAGTCAGAACTGCACATGAAAAATGCAGAAGTGGCCAAGTTTAATTGAAATTTAAGAGGGAGTTCTGGGAGACTGCTATTCTAACATCCCAGTTCTAGACAGGCTCTAGTAAAAACTCATAAAACCTGCATTTTAGTTTGACTAGAACCAGCGGGAACATGCTAGGAATCATGCTGGCAGTGACAAGAAAGCATGCGGGGTCTGCAGATCATCACCCAGGAGTGTCACAAAAGCACTGGGCGGGGTCTGGATGAGATATATGAGTACTACAATTTTAAAGGATTTTATAGGTCTCACCTAGACTGGTTTCTAAATGTACCAGGCTCAATGCCAAATTTGGTATTTCAAACTTTGAAAAGTGAATTATAAAGAGTTTAGCAAAGTAGCTTTAAAGAGTTCACTTTTAAACAACAACAACAAAAGAAGTTTACTTTTAAATGCATCTGTTGCTCCAGGTGCGAGGTTTTTGTCTGGATGAAACTTCAAAGCAAGCTTTCTGTAAGCTTTTTTCAAATCTTCATCACTTGCATCTTTCGTAACTCCAAGTACTTCATAGTAATTTTTACATTTGTTTATGCTGTAAACAGAAAGTATGTTGTGTAAATTTCAAGGGAGACTGGAACTTGACATCTTTAATTTTTAAAACAGTAAAATGAGCTATTGGTGGACTGTTTCGTCAAAATGTAAGGACAGCTCCTCTTTCAGGTTAGTCTGCTTCTCTGGGCTGTAGCTGAGCTCACTCCGCCAGCCTTTTCCCAGTCTAAAAACAAGCCACAAGAAATGCCCTTTGCACAATTTATCAAAACGGAATGAAGCAAAGCCCTTGATAACTGCAGACAAAGAACAGCACATCTCCCGTCACTCACATAGGGGGATGAGAAGAGTATTGCAGAACTCCAGGGATTGAACATTTCAAGAGTTTCTCCAAAGCACATGGCAGTTAAGAATGAAGACAGTTCAAGAATGCATTCTCATATAACACTGACCGCACTCAGGATCAACTTAACAGTTTAGTGACTGGAGCACAATGACAATATCCAATGGCTTAAATGTCAAGTAACTTAACACCATTATGTGAATGAGGATTTATCTAAGTCATTCTTTGAAAGACCCTAGGTCCTTTATAAGTAAAATATAATACAGGACCCAAAGACATTTGTCAAACCCAATCTCCACTTGTACTTTAGAGATGCAAAGATGTAGGCCTGGAGGGTCCGAAGTATATTAGAACTAGGAAGCTGCTCCGGATGGAGCAGAGACTAGTCAGTGGTTTGGGGTGCCAGCATGATGCCACAGCCTGGTCCTGGCATCATACAAGCCATGGCATAGGGGCTGCAGGTGTAGGGTGTCCCTGAGTAGCATCTGTGGGCTTCTGGGGGTGTGGTAGGGTATGTGGCAGTCTCAGCACTGTTTCACAGTACTGTACTGCATGACTTTGTAGTGGATTGGGCCTCTGACCACAAGGTGAAGTAATCTAACGGTTTTCTTTCTAACCACTGAATCTATCACAGTGCTTGGAACACGACAGATTCTCAGAACATATTTTTGGAGTGAATAAACCTTAGCTCTCCTTTCATGATGGAATTATTCATTATTTGTCAAATGAACTAGAAGGAAAAATAAAGTATTATATAAGACTGTAGAAATGTACAGAATTTTCTTTTTTTTTTTTTTTTTAGGTTTTTTAACACAGGGTCTTGCTTTTTGTGGTTCAGGCTGGCCCTAAGCTCAGCCTCAAATTCACATCACAACAATCCTTCTGCCTCTGCCTCCCAAGTGCTGGGATTACAGGCATGAGCCACCACATCTGGCACTGTGATATGTGGTACTGGTTGCTGCTGGGCATGAGTCTCTACACCCAGTAATGTATGTGGTTCACCGGGATCGAACCCGGGTCCTTGCATTTGCAAGACAGGCGCTGGAGCCACTGAGCTAAACCCCCGGCCAGAATTTTCTTATAACCACATGAATAAAATTTATTATATCATCTTTTAAAAATTAATTTTTTTTTTCCTCCAAGGACTAGGGATTGAACATAGGGCTTTTGTACTGAGATTTATTCCCAGCACATTTATACATTTTTAGGTTCTGAAATAGGATCTCACTATGTTGCCCAGGCTGGCCTGGAATTTTTAACCTTTCTGCTTCAGCCTCCTAGAGTTCTCGAATTACAGGTGTGTGCCATCATACCCAGCTAAAACTAGTAAAAATTAAAATTGAATTTTTTTTGTATTTTAGGTACTTACAAATATTAATACAAGCCAGTTTTATTTCAACATGACATTTTCTTTTCAGTCAGAAACAGTGAATAGCAACTATGCCCCAGATTTTTGTAGCACTTGAAACAGATCAGTAAACAAAACATAAGTCCTCACCATTACAGCCTCTCTCTCTTAGATGTTTAGAGACTGGGGGGTGGGGGTTTAGGAATGATGATGACAATGATGAGATATATCTCTATTGATAGATGATATCTCTCAATAGATAGATAGATAGATAGATAGATAAAATTAAACGCAAGGACAGCAGTGCTGACAGAGTACTTACTTTGCCTCAGGCACAGCCCTCCAGGCCCAGTATCGATAAAACTCTGAAAAAACGGAAGTTACTCTAAGACCTAACTTGAGCTTTGAAAATACAATCTGACCTGGAAGGAAATAAAGCTATCAAGGTCTTTATTTAATCCATTTGTGTATCTGTTTATTTTACAGCCAAAATGCTAACATTTGGTTACAGTCTGTTGCCTATGTAATGTGATATGTAAATACTACATAACTTGGTTACTATAGGCAGATCCCGCTAGACCTATTATGTCTAATAGCATTGATTTTCTAAAGATGGGAATTCCAAATTCCAAACAATATTTTAGTACAAAGACTCCACATAAATCTTTATTATGCTGATTATCTTAGACAGAGCACTCATTCACTCTTTACTGGGTAGGTTTTACAGCTATCTGACCAACAAGGAAATCAAGGTTTTGAATGGTTATATAAATTGCCTAAATTCAAATGACCAACAGCAAATGGAAATCAGAACTTATTTCTTCAACAATAGTTTACTGTCTACTATTTGCTGGGAGCTGTATCAGATGCTACAACTGGTTCAAAAAATCAAAAAAACCCTCTGATGACATTAAATTTGCAAATAGGGAGAGGGGGCAATGAAAAACAAATTCATCTATAACATATAAAATACAGCTTATAGATTGGAGGCTTCCTGAAGGCAGGGCTGTGTGTTGTTGATTGTGTGTGTTGGGTAAACAGATGAACAGAGGATGGTTTCAGCCTGAGGGGAAAAATGGTGAGATATGCTCGGACCAAGGTGACAAACACTACCATGAAAATGCAGGTGGAACCAAAATCAATTTGAAATAGAAAAGAAATAAATACAGACTATAAAACAAGGAACAGAGATAAGAATGGAAACTATCTTAATGCAGAAAAGTAGTGATAAAGTAAAAATGACCAATCATAAAGCCCTTACTACTTTACTTGAATGTACAGAAGTTACAATTCCATAGCAAGCACTTTTAGGTGTTTTACTGATGCGACCTAAGCACAAAAGACTAGTGGTTTGGAGGGGTTTATACACAATGCGGGGAAGGCAGACTGGAATATCAGTGCTCTTAGTTACATCTAAATGCTAAGAAATGCCAGAGAGAAAAAACAATGTCTTCACTGGTTCTTAAGACACACCCAGGTCTGCCATGGTTCCTCCGCTCTGAGTTTTTCATGACATCTTAGAAGAAAAATTCTTGAAAATCCAGCACACAGCTACAAAGTCATCACTACTCATGGACAAGCTAAAGACTACACAGTTCAAGTAATGCTTCACATATATTTACTCACCTGAGTGTTCAATCTGAATGAGAAATCACTACACACACATCTCTAATTTAACCCACCGCCCTTCGTCATACCGCGCGGGAGCCAGCCATAGACACCTGCCACACATTGCAGTCTGTCTACTCCTGCTGGAAAGAGTCATGTCTTCTTCAGGCGTACCGAGGAAATTTAAAAAGAGGATGTTCACTCTTCCTGTTTCCTGCCATGTGATAGATACCCTGTATTGCACTGCTGAGAAGAAGGCCATCAGCAGACAGCCCTTCAAGCTCAGGAAGAACCGTAACCCTATAAAAACCTCTTGTCTTTATAACAAAATAGCAGGCAACAGGGGAAAGCTCAATCTGAAAGGGATGCTCCACAATAAGACCAAAAAAAAAAAAAAAAAGTTGGGACATAGTAATGTCCAGCCCTGGTGGCGCTGTCTCTTATGAATATGAAAGTACAGTTGACTTTCCAGTTTCTTTTTTATACATGCTATTGCTGAATATTTAAACAGACCCTAAAGTTAACTGATGTATAGGGAAATAGTTCTTTACACTTATAAAAATGATTCATCTTCCTTTGGCTTAAATAACTGGAGCCCAGCTACTCCGGAGGCTGGGAAAAGATGGTAACTTCAAGGCTGACCTGATCAAGCAAGGCAACATAACCAGTGAGACCTTGCCTAAAAAAGAAAGAGCTGGAGCTTACATCAGATCTCCAATTCAAATCCTCCCAATTCCAGCAAGTTACCAGTTGTCCCCAGAATGCACCTAGATGATATATATAGTGACAGCCCAGTTAATGACTTCATGCTGGTCTCTGTATTCCTAAAATATAAGATGGCCTTTTTTCAGTGAAAATTCTTCAAGTAAGATCTATGACAACACATTCCTCAATTATTTTCTAATACATTCCAACTCAAAGACAACCAACAGAGCTGAGTTCCACAGAATACCAGTTTTCAAAGTTATACAACAACTCCACGTTGCTGCAAGCAGGCTCCTACTTATGCAATGGATGTAGCGAGGTTGCATGGCTTCTCCCATTGAGCCAACTGTCACTATGCAGCTTGTTTGCACAGTCCTGCTCACCCACAAGGTACTGTGATTTCTTGAGAAAAATCCCCTGGGGTCAGGTGAAAAAATAAAACACACAGCAGCCAAGTGTCCACTGCTGATCTGATCTCTCACTATAGCAATACCTGTGGGGGCAAACGACACAGGCAGCCAAGCCAGTTGGGCAAATCTTAGAAGCCAATGACCTTTAAGGATTGTGAATAACGTAGAGATTCTCTTGAAAGAATATTCTAGAAGGAAAAAAAATGCTCATTTAATAAGAAACCACAATAAAATTACTGACCCAGAGAATTGATCTCTAACATAGATACTCTACTGATTTTTTTCAACTAAAAGATCTCAATTTTATCTTAAGTTTGTAAGAAATACACATGATAAAACAGGATAGGTAGAATGAGGGTGAAAACAACTGAATTCAGTACACAGAAATACAACCAAATGATGCAATTTCTACAATATAGCAAGGAAAAAAAGGAATGGGGAAGCTTCTTATATAATAAAAGAAACATCAATCAAAGAAGCATCAATCAAATCAAATGTTCGGATATAATTTAGCCTCTAATACAGAAACTTTTTTTGAGATAATTAGAAAGATCCAAACACTGCATATGACATAAAATGTATTTTCCTCAAAATAATTTTTTTTTCAGACAGAGTCTCACTGGGTACTTCAGGCTGGTTTTGAACACGTAGCTGGCTGTCCTTGGAATCTTAAGTGATTCTCCTGCCTTAACCTCTCTAGGGTCAAAATCACAGACTGGTGCCACCACACCCAGCACTGCTTCAAAACAACAGAGTGAGATGGAGTGCAGGGAGTGTGTGTAGATGTTGATAGGGAGAGAACAGAAACAAGACTAGATGAATCTTGATAGTGGCTAAAGCCAGATATTGGGATTATGTACTTGTACCTGATATTTCACCAACCCTTACTGAAAATTCTGTAAAAATAAAATCGTTTTTAAGGAATTATAAACAGAACATCCAGGAACACTGAAATGCAGTTAAGTGGCTGACCGTTAGGTGTTAATGACTAAAAAACTTGCAAAAATGTTTGGAAAGATATAGATATTCTGGTTCAGAAGGCCTCTGGGTCCCATAGAGACCAGAAGCACGTAAGCATGTTATATATACCATGGATGGTCCCAATGCCAAGACTGCAGGACAAGAGAGAATAACCAAGTTACTATATACAGGATAGGATGTTATTTAGCCACAAAGAACAAAACTGTACCATCTCCAGGAAAACAGCTGAAACTAAAGACCATCAAGTTAGGCAAGGAGTCAGATTCAAAGACAGGTATTACACATATTCCCTAAGAGGAGAAATCCAAAACCCTAAAAAGGCGTGCAAGGAGAAGGGCAACTATTATTTGACAAGAGGAAAGGAAGAAGAATCGGGCTAGAGGCAAAGCAAGAAAAATGTATCATTCAATATCTATATGTTTGGTAGTTTCTAGTTTTTCTGTTTTTGTTTTTTTGGGTTTTTTTTTTTTGAGACAGGGTCTCACTTTGTAGTTCAGGCTGGCCCTGAGCTCAGCCTCAAACTCACATCACAGGAGTCCTCCTGCCTCTACCTCTCGAGTGCTGGGATTACAGGCATGAGCCGCTATGTCTGGCACTGTGGAATGTGGTACTGATTGCTGCTGGGCATCAGTCTCCACTCCCATTATTGTTATGTGGTTATGGAGATCTAACCTGGGCCCTTGAGCTTGCAAGACAGGTGCTGGAACCATTGAGCTAAATCCCTGCCCTGTTTCTAGGTTTTTTAAAATTTCTATTTTCTTTTCATTATAATCTGATAGGATGCAAGAGATTATTTACATTATTTTTATTTATTCAGACATGATTTATGGCTTAAAATACAATTTAAAACAAAGTCCCATGGGCTGCTAAAAATATATATTCTGCTGTTAGAGAAGGAAATATTCTGAAGAATCCTGCTAAATCTGTCTGTCCAAGTATGGTTCAACTCTGGTATTTCTTTGATGCTTATTTTTTTTTTTTTTATTTTGTGGTCTGATTCAATAGTCAATTAGTGACAATAGATTAAAGCCTTCCATGATGACTGCTATGGTATCCATCGTAATTCCTGTTTTGTGAAAATGGGTGTGTTTACATTCAGTACATATCTATTCACAGTTGTTACTGCTTCTGGATGGACTGTTCCCTTTATTTGTATGTAGTAACCTGCTTTGTTTCTTGTGATTAGTTCTGATTTGAAGTCAGCTTTGTCACATACTAGAAAATCTACTTCTGTGTGCTTGTAGGACTGAGCTGCATGGAGTATTGCTTTCCACTCTTCTATTTGCAGTCTTTGTGATGAGGTGTGTCTCTTGCAGGCAGCAGGTAGTTGGCTTTTCTTTCTTTTTGGTTTGCTGCTGTTCAACTCAACATTGTGAACTAGAGAATTAGGAATGGGATCCAGGTGGTTAGGATGTCTACTGCCCACTCTGCTATATTCCACAGCTCTTAGATGGGTTTTCTTCTCTAATCCAGTCTATCAGGCTGTGCCTTTTGATTGGGGAGTTAAAAGTATTTACTTTGAGACTTACTACTGAAAGGCATTTACTAATTCCCGTCACTGCGTTACTTTTGAGCCTTGATTCCTCTAATTTAACAACTTTCTCTGCTAGATGTACTCTCACCTTTGGCTCTTGATTGGTGTTGTCACTGTTGACTGAGTATTTTCTGCAAGGCTGGTTGATACTCATGAATTTCTTTAGTTTCTCTTTGTTGTACAAAGTCTTTACTTCTATCAACTTTGAAAAATAATCCTGTAGGTAATAGTAATTTGGGTAGCAATTATTTTCTTTTTGGACTTAAAAAACTTCACTCCAAGTTCTGGCTTTTAAGATGTTGAGAAATCTCTATTCTGATAGGTTTATCTTTATGTATTACTTGATGTTCTTCTAAAATAGCTCATAGCACTCTTTCTTTATTCTGAATTTTTGGTATCTGATTGTGATGTATCCTGGGAAAGCTTCCTTCTAGTTATGTCTAATAGAGATTTCAAATACCTTA
>PVIR01005771.1:38240-70204 GCA_004026965.1 Petromus typicus
CACGCCCGGCACTGTGGTATGTGGTACTGGTTGCTGCTGGGTGTGGGTCTCCACACCCAGTATTGTTATGTGGTTACCGGGGAATCGAACCCGGGCCCTTGCGCTTGCAAGACAGGCGCCGGAACCACTGAGCTAACTCCCCGGCCCCTTCTTCCTAACTTTAATCCTTAGGTCTTTTAGAGTTGGCAAGGAGCACATAGAGCTCATCATCTAGTTGTCTCTTACTGTTTTTCAGTATCACTGATGTCCTTATCCTCAAGTCCTGACAGTCTACCTTATGATCACATCCACTGCCAAGAGTTCTTCATTTCTTTTCTTTTTTACACACAGAGTCTCAATAAACTGCTAAGTTGCCCAGGCTGGGCTTGAACCTACAGTCCTCTTGTCTTAGATTTCCAAAGTGCAGCAGAGCTTTTTATTTGCAGGATATCTGCTTGTTTCTTTTTCATAATCTCCAATTCTTTATAAAGTGGTCACTCAGTTCTGTACTTTCTTTTTTATATCACCTAGCCACTTATTTGTGTCTTTTGTAATCTCAGCCAATACCTTATGAACTAACAAGGTGTCTTTTTACCTTTGTCTATGACTTCACTGAACACCCTAGTAAGTGCTGGGCTCACCTGTTTGTCTGTCTCATCAGTGAGCCCTTCAGTTTGGCTCTTGGTTTCCCAGGAAATGCATTCACTTCCTTGCTTGTGTAACCAGCTTTGGGGAGGTATGAGTCTCTGGAGGCATCCTGTTGCCCTACTTTCTCATGATTCTTTTTTTTTTTTTTTTTTTTTAGGGTTTCGCTTTGTAGTTCAGGCTGGCCCTGAGCTCAGCCTCAAACTCACATCACAGCAATTCTCCTGCCTTTGCCTCCTGAGTGCTAGGATTATAGGCGTGAGCCACGCCTGGCACTGTAGTATGTGGTACTGATTGCTGCTGGACGTGAGTCTCCACACCCAGTATTGTATGTGGTTATACCGGGGATTGAACCCGGGTCCTTGTGCTTGCAATACAGGCGCCGGAATCACTGAGCTAAATCCCCGGCCCTCTCATGATTCTTGTGGGCTTGTGTTGAAGAATATAGGTGGGCTGGGTGGAAGCACTGGGATTATGGCAGTGATCTTGGTAGTAAGTAGTTCTTCCCTCCGCTATGACCCAGGCTTTGAGTACAACTCGAGGTGCAGGCAGCTGCTTCACCCATTCCAGGCACGAGTTCAGTCCCATTACTGCCTTCTAAGGATGGAACAATTACCAGAAGGGCAACACTCAGAGGAACAATCATGTATAAATGCTGAATTAAAATCTATTAAAAACAATTTCAATTCTTTCGACAACCCAGGATGATAAAGGAATAAAGGTGATAAATTGGCTGGGAAACAGGAGAGAAATGCGAAAAAAAGGAAATTAAACTTCATAAAATAAAAACAAACAGGGAAGAAAGAATGAGAAAGCAGGTTTGATGGTATTATTTTTATACTGAGAAAAGAAGGTATAGAGAGATGAGATGTGAAGGTTATGATAGGCCAGACAGGAAGGAGAAAATATATACATATGCAAAAGCACAGGAGATGAACTGCACATCTCCACAGGCATGGACCCAGGCAGAAGCGAAGACTGTGATGGACCTGAGGCTGGGACCCAGCAGTGAGCAACAGTCCCCGGAGGGACGGGATGGAGCTGGCTTCTCTGCTGGAGTGTGCCTCACTACAGCCCTCCCCGGCCCCCTGGCACCAGGTGGAACCCTGTGCCCAGGGCTCTGCAGACTCCTCCCTAAATTAATTTTTGCAGCAAGGAATCCATCATCGCAAATGTGGTTTGCACCCTCAATCTTAACTCAGCAACCTTCCCACTCCTCTGCAAGTGGCATGCTCTTCACTACTCTCTTCCCCACCTCTCAGAGACATGCTCAGCTCAGGTCATAGAGAGTGAGCTGGGGCACACGTAGGCCCCTACACCACCACCACCCTTCCCTCTCCTGGCCACGTCTCCACTAATGCCAGGACCTGTAGGCATTGGAGAAACAGACATTTGTGTACACATCCCCCTCCACACACACACACACTCAACACTAACACAAAGACCTAACAAAGACGCAACCTTGGCATGGTGGTGCACAACTGTAACCCCAGCACTCTGGGGAGACCCAGAGCGAGTTGAGCTGGGGTGACTTAGCAATTCAGACTCTATCTCAAAATTAAAAAGGGCATTGGGTTCAACTCCCAGTTCTGCAAAAATAAATAAGTAAAATTTTAAATATCCAGGTTGATTCCTCCATACCCGTCTCATTTCAAATCCTTTTTCAACATCATAACATCCAAAATTCCCCCAGAACCAACTCTAATAGAGATCCTACCTGAGAACGCCCTCCACCTGGTCCCGGGTGTAGCCCTTCCCGCTCTCTGCACCCACAGGTGCGCCGTCCTTAGCACAGCTGGCCTTGCTCTGATCCCCGCCACCTGAGGGCTTCCGGCAGTGTGGACTGTTTCCAGCAGTGCTTCCGTTTTTCATAATCACTTCCAACAATGCTGCAGAAAGAGAAGGATACTGTGTCTCTTCACATGAAGGGACACCCTTAACATCTTTCTCTACCATGGGCTTAGGCAAGTAGCAAGCATTCTCTTGTGCACTAGAGAACACTAATCATCATTTTGGAGAAGAAAGTGTAGAATCTAAAATAACTCGAAACCGTGTATGGTGCGGCACACCTGTAATCCTAGCACTTGGGCATCTGAGGTCAGCCTGGGCTCTATAATGGGTTCAAGGCCAGCCTACACCTTACATCAGAATTGTCTCAAGAAACCAAAAGAAAAAACAATCCTCAAAATGACTATCATCCAATGACTTACAATATACTTTTACTGATCATATCATAGTGAAACGCAAAGACCAAAAAAAAAAAAGTCTCTGAAGCAGCCTCTCAGACCATCCATAAGAAACAGAAATGAGGGCCGGGGATTTAGCTCAGTGGTTCCGGCACTTGTCTTGCAAGTGCAAGGACCTGGGTTCGATTCCTGCGTAACCACATACAATACTGGGTATGGAGACTCATGCCCAGCAGCAATTAGTACCACATACTACAGTGCCGGGCGTGGTGGCTCATGCTTGTAATCCCAGCACTCAGTAGGCAGAGGCAGGAGCATTGCTGTGATGTGATTTTGAGGCTGGGCTCAGGGCCAGCCTGAACCACAAAGTGAGACCCTATCTCAAAAAAATAAATAAAATTAATTAATTAATTAGAAAAAAACTTGAACAAAAAGCCAACCACGCCATATTTCTAGCTACTCAGGAGGCTCAAGCAGGAGTGGCGTTTGAGCCCAAACTGGGTACCACAGCAAGACCCTCTCCCTATTTCTTATCTGAAAGAGGAAGGAAAATCAACATGAACAAACATGGGCATAGAATCTAAACAGATATTCTGAGAGAGATGAACAAAAGACCAATAAGCACATCAAACAGTTGCTGAACATCTTAAGTGAAAATCAAAGCCACAAAATACACTTTATACCCAGTAGCAGTAGGGCTAAAATTAAAAAGATGGTCAATGAGCCAGACGTGGTGGCTCACGCCTGTAAACCCAGCACTCAAGAGGCAGAGAGGCAGGAAGACTGCCTAGAGTTTGAGTTTAGCCTGGGCTACATAGTGAGTTTAGAGCCAGCCTGAACTACAAAGTAAGACCCTGTCAAAAAACTTAAAAAAAAACCAAAAACAGATGGTCAATGAAAAGGTTGGCAGCACACAGAAACTGGGGCCTTGATTTACTGCCTGTGGGAATGGGAGACAGTACTTTGCTTCAAACCATTAGCCAGTAGTTACTTAAAAGATTTAACATATAGCCATGTGGCTATCAATTTCATTCCTGGACAAATACCCAAGACAAATGAACATACAAATGATTCAGGGCCAAGGATTAGGTCAGCAGCACCATACCTGCCCGGCAAGTACAAGGTCCTGAGTTCAATTTCCAGTATGGGGACCAAAACAAAACAAACTAAACAAAATCAAAATAACTAATTTATGAGTGTTAAAAGCCACATCATTCATGATGACAAAAAAAGGAACCAAATACACACCAACTGACTAGCAGATAAATAAAATGTGATTTATTTAGACCACAGGTTACTGAAAAAAAAAAAAGGAAAAGAAAATGTAAGATAAGTTCAAAATTTAATTTAAAAATAAATTCAAAAATAAAAAGAAACCACATAGCGACCTACGCCAAACACAGAAAGGCCATGGAACATTCTTCCAGGTAAGAAATGCTCGTAACAAGAGGCTACTGGACTCTGTCCATGGAAATAGGGTCATGTAAACGGAAAAGTAGCTGGTCTGGACTGAAGAGGCAAACCTAGTGAGCAGGATTAGCTGTTGCCAAAGCGGGAATACAAGGTCACAGTGGGTGTCACCAGAGAGCAGAGGCAGGGTGTGAGTGGAACTGCCGAAAGACTGTCACGGCTGCTGTGGGGCTCTGTGGAGGCCGTAAAACACCACTTGAGAGCTGATTTGAAGTAAGACAATCAGGGCTGTAGCGGTAACTCAGCAGCGCTGTGCTTGGCTGGCATGCGCATGACCCTGGGCTGATTCTCAGCGCACAAAAATGATGAGAGGGGCTGGGGATTTAGCTCAGTGGTTCCAGCGCCTGTCTTGCAAGCGCAAGGGCCGGGGTTTGATCCCAGGTAACCACATACAATACTGGGCATGGAGACTCACACCCAGCAGCAATCAGTACCACATACCACAGTGCCAGGCATGTTGGCTCACACCTATAATCCCAGCACTCAGGAGGCAGAGGCAGGAGGATTGCTGTGATGTGAGTTGGAGGCTGAGCTCAGGGCCAGCCTGAACTGCAAAGCGAGACCCTGTCTCAAAAAACCTAAAAAAAAAAAAAAAAAAAAAAAAAAGGAGAATTGTATGGTATGTGAGCTACATCTCAATAAAGCTATTTTAAACATATTTTTAAAATTTCACTACTGCTGCTGACCAATTTACAAACATGCAGATATTTATTATTTGTAGAACCTTCTTTCTACCATACATTTTCTCTGGCTAATGGATTGAAGAGGCCCTCAAGGACAGAGGACCATTTAGTTTTTATAGCAATCTAGCTGTAGATGATACAAAAAGCAATCTGTTAGCCACGAATAGGAGAAATGTAACATATGTGGTCAACTTTCAGCTGTTAGTTCAAATTTAATGCAATCATAAAGGAAGCCAGCATGGTGTTCACAGTATTTAAACTGGGAAAATGCTACGTGAATTGTGTGACCTCAGCTTCAGTTTTAAATCTCTCACATTCCCTCATAAAGCTACTATAAGTGAGCAGCAACATCAGAACTTCACACATAAAATCCCCAAACGCAAGAAGAAAATAGGGGCTGGGTGGTATCAGCCTTTGTGTGACAAGCAGCAGAAGATGGGAAAGGGAACCTGCCAGCCCAAAGAGCAGGAGAACCCAACACCCAGCGGGGACCTTGGGTAGGGCTGAAGAGAGCATGTGAACAGCCGCACATGCTCCCCACACGCGTGCACTCAGGTTCCCACGGATTCACAGAGCTGTGCTATGGGTCATTCTGGGAAGATGTGCCAAGCAGAACCTGGGGAAACCAGACCCAACAACACAGATACAGAACAGAAACGCCAAAGAAAAGTGAGGAGAGAGAATGAGATCTCATGCAGCAAGGGGACGCAATCTTACAGACACAGGAGGGTCTCTGCAGAGAGGCTGACTAAATCAACACCGCGTAAAAATGAGAAAAGAAAGTGACAGTCAAATCTAATGGGGTATGACCAAAATATACAGTGAATGTTTAACTTTTTAAATTTATTATAGAAAGTCACAAGCCATGAAACCACCCTTTCAACACGCTTGTCTCATCACCCTTGCCACTTTCTGAAGCAGTTCTAGAAATCCTCTTTCCTGAGTGTCTTCATGAAACATGTTTAAAACTATAGTGAATGCTGCTCCTATGTGCCACCAACAGAAAAGTGGGCTTGGAAAACACTTCAGCCTTCGGGAGCCCCAACTCCAGCCCGCAGCATCTTTCTTGGTGACTCAGATAGGATGTAAGAAAGGAGCGTCCTTTGTGACGTGTAAATGAAGAGTGGGGGAGAAACTGGGCTGAATGAAGGAGGAAAAAAGCAAGAGAAGAGAGCCCCTGCAGGGGGCAGGGCTGTGGGGAAGAACCATGACAGCCAGCCATAGGGTTTCCTCTTCTTTTCTCTCTTCTACGTGTGTGTGTGTGTGTGTGTGTGTGTGTGTGTGTGTGTGTGTGTGTGTTTGTTTCTGGGGATCAAACTAGGGCCCCTGTACTTCCAATGTAAGCCCAGGACCACTTGAGCTAAATCTTCAGCTCAATAGGGTTTTCTGATTAGGTTGTCCTTGGCTAAATGTTTAAAACTAGATTAAAAGCAAAGGTTCTATATCTTACTAAGATAGTTTCCTGTGTCTCCCATTGTTAGCCTTTTGGTTACTAAAAAAAATTTTAAGAAGTAAAGATTATTTAAGTGTTGGCCTGTAAAATGTTTTCAATAATCAGTTTATTATTGGTTAAATAGCTATGACTGTAGTTTATAACTCTTGCCATAAGATTCTATAGATACATAAGATACTGTGGGTTTAAGCTTTAAAGTGTATGTAAAATTAAGACCACAAAACTTTAGTACACGCAAAGTAACAAGTGCTCTGTTTTACATATTTCTAAAAGTTAAACAAGTGGTCAAATATTTTGACATCTCTTTGAATTTCGTCCTGTGTTTATTTGCTATGATTAAATACACATTTGATTGCTATCTAACCAGATACATTTGTATTGGGTGATGTCTATGTGTGGCTATTAACACAGTTACCTAAATTTACAAGGGTTCTAAAGATGTTCTTTAATTCTTGTCAATTCAGGATTGATAAAAATTGTATAAAAACCTATTAATAAATTTTGCCGTAAAAACTAAGTAAATATGTGTAAAAATTTCTATATAGTTGTGATACTAATTACTGCCAGCTTCATGGTATATTCAATAACTTACGTTTTCCCAAAGGTATAGATCTTTTTAAGACACAAGATTGAAAAAGACATCTTATCATACCAAATATCTCTAGACTACAGTTGTTCATGTCGACAGAATATTTCCGGTTTCTGTTTATGTGACTGTTATATAACTGTGTCATGACAGTCTGATGTCTCCACACCTTATACCTCTGAGGCAGTGTCATAGTGATTACATACCAGGCATTAATACCATGTAAAGGAAATCTATAAAATAATTCAGCACATTCTACTCAGGGGGGGCTGATGCAGAATGATTGCTGCAAGTTCGAGTCCAGACTAGGCTACATAATAAGCTCAAGGCAAGTCCTAACTACATAACAAGACTCTGCCTCAAAATACAAACAAACAAATAGGACATTTACAGTTCCAAAGTATTTTCCACAAAAGACATTTTCAGGTGCTGAGGATCAATCCCAGGGTTTCATGGATGCTAAGGCCACAGTCTACTACTGAGCTTCATTTTCAGGCTGAAAAATATTTATCATAGTGGGGAAAGACTCAACGTGGCAAGCACCAACTTAGAACCAAGTGCTCAAACATCTCACCAGGAAGGACCAAATCAAAGCCACTACTTCCTGATGTCCTGCACTCAGAACACATAGTCACCTTCATGGGATTCCTGCCAAAGTGCATGAGATACCAGTCAAGCCCAAATAGAGAGTAAATCTATAAAATAACTCATATATACTCATCAAAAACTAAGAAAAAAGATGGGCCTGGAGAACACATCTTCACACCAGCAAATAACTGCCAGGAGAGGTCCTAGAACTGGCATGCGGCACAGGGAGATGGTCTTTGCCCTGAAGGGCAGAGGACCTCCCGAAAATGCATCTCCTGGACTCAGAGACACCTACAGAGGTCTCTCTTGTATCAGGCCTTTCCCAGATGGCCTGCAAAGATGGTGAAGTGTCTCTTTGTAGAAGTGTTACAACAAACGCCAGTTACGAAAACAGTTACATGTTTAGACTTCCGGGTGGCCATGACAGTCCTATGTGTGTGGCCGGAGTTTATCCACACACCTCTTTCATACCCAGCCTAAACTCATTTGCCCCCTGTGTTCCTGAGCCTTCCCCAGGCTCATGGCCACAAGATGAATGTGGCCAGAGCAGGGCCACGAGGTATAGTGGGGTGAGCAGTCATTCTGATCCTGAAAATGTTTCCCCAAGTTTATGCTCCAGGGCTCTACTAATAATAGCTCTGTACATGAGCTTTCATTAAACAGTCTTCGCATTGCCAGAGAAAATCTGGACAAATTCTACCCTTTCTTGGCTGCAAAATCCATTTTATCATCTTTAAAATAGAACCAGGGAAACTTTCTGTGTTTACAATTACTCCAGCAAATGCTTGCAGTGATATGATTGAGTCAAAGCACTGCTCAAATTTAGAGCATTTTGGGTTTTCCTAATGTTTTAAATGCCTTATCATTCATTAGATCTCACTTGGAGTAATGAATTTAGAGCATTTTGGGTTTTCCTAATGTTTTAAATGCCTTATCATTCATTAGATCTCACTTGGAGTAATGAATTTAGAGCATTTTGGGTTTTCCTAATGTTTTAAATGCCTTATCTATCACTCATTAGATCTCACTTGGAGTAATGGATGACATGACAAACCCAGGGAGGTAACAGCATTTACAAACCCATGCCAAGCACCTCTGCCTTTCGGGTTGTGAAACTGTTCAACCCTGTTTTTGTGCATTTACCTTCCAGCCACAGTGCTTTGCTTGGGCTTTTATGAATCTGCATTTAACTGTCTGGTCAAATCATGAAGAAGGTAACAAAGTAAAAATCACTTAAATATCCTATAGAGGTAAACAATCACCATGCTGTTTTCACATATATGTAACTCTTAAGTACTATAGGTAGCCAACAAAAAAATAGGACGATCCAAATTTGTCTGCAGCTTAACTTTATTTAACAGTTGATTGACTTGATTTCCCTGTATGGCAATAAACCTGTGTCCCACCATTATTTCTAAGAGAGTCACAGGGCAAAATGCAAGGTAGCTTATTGTGTCAATTCCCACCAATGAACATTTATATTCTTTACAAATTTTTGCCGGGCACAGTCCATGTGTATGTATGTGTACATAATTTTGATTTTTGTTTGTTTTTGAGACAGGGTCTCGCTTTGCAGTTCAGGCTGGCCCTGAGCTCAGCCTCCAACTCACATCACAGCAATCCTCCTGCCTCTGCCTCCCAAGTGCTGTGATTACAAGTGTGAGCCACCACGCCTGGCACTGCCGTATGTGGTACTAACTGCTGCTGGATGTGAGTCTCCACACCCAGTACTGTATGTGGTTACCGGGGAATCGAACCCAGGTCCTTGCACTTGCAAGACAGGCGCCCGAACCACTGAGCTAAATCCCCGGCCCCAATTTTGATTTATTTTTAAACTTAATAAGTCCTCTTTATTGAAAGCTGCAAACTTAAAATAGGTTATCATTCCAGAAAAATCTTAGCTTGTATTTGTCATACATAAGACACTATTAGGGAATTTAAAGAGAGAGAGATTAGGATTAAACTAACTCCTGATCTCCTCTGCAGAGTCTTTAATCTAGGAAAGAGACAGCTAGGTACATATCAAAATGCAATGCTGTGAGGAAGAAGTAAATGTTAACTGAGCAGAGAAAGGATCGTTTCTCATAAACTGTGATCAATCCTTATTTAAAACAATAATTTTGTGGTGGTGTAGGCCAGGGATCCCAGCACTTGGCAGCCTGACGCAGGAGAATCACCATGCGTTTGAGGCCAGTCTGAGCTACAGTGAGTTCAAGGGCAGTCTAGAATACAGAGAAAGACCTTGTCTCAAAAAACAAAACAAAAACAAAAAATTTGTACACAAGTAATTATTTATTTATTATTTCTATTCATGCACATTAACACTTTCAAACCTAAACTTATAGTATGAAAATATTTGAAAGTTGGACAATTCATGAAGCCCACTGCAGTTAAGCACATTGTAAAACGATATCTGAACTGGAAACGTGGAAAGCAACAAAGTTCTAGGTGCATCTGAAGATCTCAGGTTTTTTTTCCAAGAAAAATTTATCAATTTACCAAAGTGTTTTATCAGTTAGACTGCTTACTTGACAAGAATAAAACTTTAGGAGGACAAAATTCTGGAGTTTAGCCAGAATTTAGTTTCACATATTTCCACCTATTATCATGTAGGAATAATGCAAACACATTGAGAAAAATATTCAGTTAACATTGGGAGTTATGAGTTTGGTCTTTGTCTAGAACAGGTGAAATTCAAGGATAAAAAGTTTAAATCTCATTATAAATCAGTGGCCCCAATTTCCTTTGTATTAAATCTTTTATCAGGATTATTTCACAAATGTTCTAGATCTTCAGTTCTCCTGAATTATAAAATTATGCTAATAAACATCTTGGAAGAATGTTTTATAGAAAATATATTTTTTTTGTACTAGCACCTAATTTTATTTTAGTGCCTAACAACCCTTTGATGACATCTTCATTTTACATATTAAAACTGAGAAAAGCTAAGTAATTTTTCCCTGCACCTGAACTAAAATTGTTAAGACTACCCTATAACTGAACTCTTCCGCTTCATTTGGCGATTACATACTGCCCTTACTGTACGTTTGTACCATGGACTTTCACTCTTATGTTTCTTACAGTCATGTCTTTAAGAGAAACAACTATTTTGTATGTTTTGGTGTTTCTGAGCATCCTTTAGAAGAATGATTCAAGTTGTTTACACGACAGAAGTATGACAGACTATGCAAGTTTGAGCAATTTTTAAGAATTCTCAGATTCTTGGTTATAAAATGGCCATCAAAACTGAAAATTTACTATTAATGTTTCCATGTGTGGACCCATTTAACCCTGACACAGCACTGTAAGATGTGTACACTGTACCCACTATAAAGACAAAAAACCCAAAGGAGAGACACACTGTCTAACTCCACCAAGAATAAAGTTACAAGCCAGTTGGAGAAGAGCCAGGCTTTAAAAGCCCAGTTACCCTGTCCAGAGTACCTACTTGATAAATGTCAAAACTACCCCACTAAGACTAAACACTGACGACATGAAACTTTTGTTTATATAGTTCGGGAGATTAAAGAAGAATTAACTCCTGGCAATGATTATTGGATTTGACACCAATAGCACAAAAAACAAAACAAAACAAAAAAGGCAAATGGGACTATGTAAAATTTAAAAACTTCCCTGTACCAAATGACAAGATCAACATAGAAAGGCAACCTGCAGAGGGAGGGAAAATATCTGTAAACTACATATCCAGAATATACAAAGAAAGAACCCTACAACTCAGTTACACACATACACAAAAACCAAATAAACTTATGTTAAAATGGGCAAATAACTAGAACAGACATTTCTCCAAAGATTCTATACAAATGTCCAATAAACAAGAACAAATGTCCCACCGCATGCATTCTCCAAGAAATGTAAATCAAAACCACAGTGAGACCTCAGCTTATACCCACTAGGATGGCTCCCAGCAAAATAAAAAAAAGGAATAGCTGTTGAGAATGCCCAGCAACTGTCAGCAGGAACAGAAAATGGTGCAGCGAGTGAAAGGAAATGATATAGTGATTCTTCAAAACTTGAAACTGTAGTTATCGTCTGATCTAGCAATCCACTTCTGCGCAAATACTGCATGCACGCATATATATATATATATATAGATAGACAGATATCTGTACAGATATCTGTCTATCTATAGATATCTATAGATAGACAGATATCTATCTATCCATATATATATATATATCTCCATATTCCTAGAACTTAAAGCAGGATTTTGCTTGTCCATGTTCACAGAAGCATTATTCACAAGACAGAAGAATGAATATACTCAATGGTGTAACCAGTATTTAAAGCAAATAAAATGTATCCAATTCTACAACATGGATAAAGTTGAGGACGACGTACAAGTGAGATAAGCTAGTCAATTACACAAACACAAATACTTTCAGGATTTCACTTTCAGTACAAGCTAAGTAGTCACATCCATAGGAACACAAAGCAGACAGGAAGTTGCCAAGGGGAGCTGTTTAATAGGTACAGTGTCAGTGTGGTAAAATGAAAAAGTTCAGAAGCTTTCAGAAGCACAACAGTGTACATATATTTAACACTATGCACACCTATCTCGCCTCAAGGAGATGATACAGTTTAATCTTTATGATTAAAGTCAGAGGGAAGAAAAAAGCAAAAAGCAGAAGGGCCTCAACAGTATAGAGGAAATTAGCAAAATAAAACAGCGAGGCCCGATTCTCATTATTTTATCAATAATTCTCTTCTAGCCAAAGTACTCTCAAGCTCAGGGAAAGATGTCCTACTGGGAAGCAACAGAGTTTGGAGCCTAAAGGCACTTTGAGGGTGATTTTGACTCTGCCACTCATTGTTGTGTGACCCTGCTAAGATATTTTCATTCATTCATCCACTCATTCATTCATTTATTCGTGCACTAGAAAACCTTTCACGGGAAAAGAGCTGGTCGAAGTCCTGTACTTCTCCACCGCCTGTCAGAAGAATTGAATGAACAGCCACGGACCAGGTCAGGCAGGGCTCGGACACGGTGCGTGCTGTGAGGGTCGCCGGGGCTCGGCCCACCGGGTCCCAGGCCGTGCCAGAGATTTACGTAATGAGCCAGCTGCGCTGCTCTGTGATCGACCGGTCCCGCCCCCCACTCCCTCCCGGGAAAAGCCGTGTCATCCCGGTATCGGCCGGCTCCCGGGCCTGCTGTGACGGCCGGCCGGGGCCGGGGCGGGGCTGGGGTCAGGGTCGGGTCGGGGTCGGGCCCGGGGGCTCACCGCGCGCGGCGGGCAGCGGATACAGCCGCTCGGCCTTCTGCAGGAAGCGCTGGGCCTTGCCGCGGTCGCCGGCGCCCAGGGCCTCGCGAGCGATGCGCACGCACCTCTCCGCCTCGTCCCGGTTCCCCTCCATGCCGGCCGCGGCGAGGGCGAGGGCCGTGGAGGACGGGCCGGGGGCGGAGCTCGCTGGGCGGGAGCTGAGCACTGAGCGCGACGCGGAGCGGGCGGCAGGCCCGGGCGGCAGGGCTCGGGCGCGGGGCCCGGGCGGCCCGGACGGACGGACGCGCAGACGGACAGACGCACGGACGCATGACGCAGGCGCGAGGCCCGCCCCCGCGCGCCGCTCCGCCCCCCGCGGCCGCGCCGGCGGGGTCCCCGCGCCCGCCGCCCCGTTTCCGGTCGGGTCCCTGCGGACAGAACCTCCCTGCTCCCGGGTCGGCCCTCGCCCAGCCCCAGGCCTGGCTCCGCGGAGCCGCGCAGGACCCTCAAACCCCTTGTCGGGAAAAGAGCCGGCGGCGCGCGCCGCAGCCACGTCGGGACGGCGACGTGCAGACAGACCGATCCGAACAGCGAGGCTGACTTTGCACGGAGGGTCAGGCTGGGGCCCAGGGTCCTCGCACCCGCGACGCGGTGTGGCCCCGAGCCTGTGCAGGTGAGGGGCCGTGCTAGGATCCCAGCCCCCCGATAGCCGGAGAATCCCAGGTGCAAGTCAGGTGTGGGGACGAGCTGCCCGGCTTTGCTGATCCGCACATCACAGGATCCCCAGGGAAGGGAGCGCTTCACCAAACTCGAGTCCCAACAAACAAGCTCCCGTCACAGTCAAGCAGGGAGGCCCGGTTTGGGATATGACCTTTATTGAACTTATCCACCAGAGTGGAAATAATGTCTGTACAAAACCAAATGTTTGTTACTATAACTTCTGCATCACAAAATCAAACAGTTTTAAAAAGTCAACTCAATCAAAACCCACTACTTCAGAATCAATAGCTTCTTTGAAGCCACAGTAACACTTAAATATGGTCAAGACTCGAATGCAGAAATTTGGTCGGTTGGAAAGCTAATTAAACTTCCACCTTGCTCAAATAGAATTACAAAAAGGCAAAATTGTGTTTTTCACAGAGATACAGTCCACTGGAATCACCAACACTGGACAGCTGTTAAAGAGTATTTAGAGTCCTGAGATAGTAAGGAATCCAGGCATCCTTTACACAGTCTTCTGTTGTCCTTTCTTCCCGATCAGAGACTTGTGGATGTGTGGGATGACACCTAGGAAAGTGACAGCATTAATTGTTTTCAGTCCACATACACTTAAAACCGGGGCAGTTTACCGTTCAATCTAGATGTCTTTAAAAACACCACGTTCAATTGCACTGACTGATTTCATATCCTGCCAATGGAGACATACCTGAATACCCACCCCAAATCCCAGGGGATTAAAGAACCCTTCCCTTTTGTTAAGACAATTTAAAATAACGTTTTAGCACTGACGTACCACCCCCAGCAATTGTAGCCTTGATGAGCGAGTCCAACTCTTCATCCCCACGAATGGCAAGCTGCAGGTGGCGAGGGGTAATGCGCTTCACCTTCAGGTCTTTGGATGCATTTCCTGCCAGTTCAAGTACCTGAAAGGCAGAGCCGACTCAGCCTTGCTGCGGCCGGGATGCCCGCCGCTCGGCTGGCGAGCGCGGGGAAAAGGCGCCGTCTCCCGGGTGCGGGCTCCCCCTGGCGTCCCTGCACCGCCCCGACCCCGTCCCGACCCCGTCCCGGCCCATCCCAGCACCTCTGCCGTGAGGTACTCCAGGATGGCCGCACTGTACACGGCGGCCGTGGCGCCCACGCGGCCGTGGCTGGTCGTCCTGGACTTCAGGTGTCGGTGGATGCGACCCACGGGGAACTGCATTCCGGGGATAAGGAGGGCAGATCTGAGGAGGGGACCGCGGCGCGCCCACGTGACCCCGCCCCCGCGCCCCCCGCCCCGGCTGCGCGACGCGCGCCCCGGCCGCGAGGTGCGACGCCACTGACCTGCAGGCCAGCCCGCTGCGAGCGGGAAACCGCCTTTGTCTTGGCCTTTCCGGAGTCCTTCCCGGCCTTCCCGCCAGCCTGCGCCGAGCACGGAGATAGGGTTACGGGCGCCCCTCCCCCGCGCGCGCCCCCGTCGCCGCGCGCTCCCGCCAACCGCCGCCGCGGCGAGGCCGAGGCCCAGCGTCGCTGCCGGCGCCCCCGCCCTGCCAAAGGCTCGTCGCGGGCGGCCCAGCCCTCCCAGCCGCCGCCGAGCCTACCATTTCTAATTTCGCTAAGACGCAAGAACGCAGGCAGTGAACAGGCCGGTCCGACACGCAGCAGGGCCCACCGTTACTGCTCCGCCGCACCGCGATTCAAACTGCGCTGTCTCCCGCCTTCCCCGCTGCCTTTATACTGCAGAATGTTCCCTCATCCGGGAACTCGAACTGCTCATCCCACCAATGGCCGCCGCCCGCCCTCAGAACGCGTCCTAGAGGCCTCAGCCTATGAACAGGCGAAAGACGAGGCGAAGGGGCGGGCGCTTCCAAACTCGAGCCACGATTGGTGCAAGGGCAGCGAGTGGGGGAAGGCGGATGGCTGGGAACGCGGAGCGCTGGGCTCCGCGGCTGGCGGGGAGGCGCGCGAGGGCGGCGCGGTCACGTGTCGCTAGGCGGCGCGCGCACCTGCGTCCCTGCCGTCCCTGCCGTCCCCGCCGTCCTCGTCGTCCTCGTCGTCCCCGTCCCCACGCCCCGCGGCGTGACGTTGACAGGTGCCGCGCCGTCTGGAGCCCGACGTGCAGGGCTGCGCAGGACACCGCTGCCTGAGCGGATTTAGGAGAGCTCAGACCTTCGGTCGCCCAGCTGCGTGACGGACAGCGGTGCGTGTCTTGGGTCGCGCCCGGCCCTCCTGTCCCCCAACACTATGCTGGGAGCTGCGCGCAGACGTCCCGTCCTTCCGCCAACACCATGGGTGCTGCGTACAGCCCTCTGTCCTCTGTCCAACGTCGTGCACGCAGTGGAAAGGCCGTCAGGCTTCAGGTTGACTATCAGTGGGAATGGCTTTGTCAGATCACAGGACCTCTGCCTTTCTGGTGGGTGATCTAGAAAAGAGGCGGCAGTAACGATGACGTTCAAGCTTATTTCTTCTCCTTGGAACCGAGGGATTAGGGTGAGGCTAGCACCAGCCAGCTCTACCAGGATGCAGTGAAGAGCCAAGAGCCCTGTGTCGGGCGACTTGGCCCGAGTCCTGCACTCGCGGCCGCTTGCTGTCCTCACCTGCCCCTCACCCAGCTGTGGTGACGAAACAACCCGGGAGCAGCAGCAGGATTTCCATCTGCCTTCTGTTCTCAGCTCTGGCATCAGCCCCTTTCCTGGGAGAAGGGTAGAGCGATATCTGTTTTCTCAACTGTTGCAACAGGGGAGAAGGAATACAATGTATAGACAGTAATATTTAATGTATTCGCTTCCTTTGACTAGAAATAGCGGGCCTGAAACTTGCTTTAAGTATGCAAAGCCAAGTCACCGAACGTCAGAACTAAAATCCAAAATCGAT
This sequence comes from Petromus typicus, assembly GCA_004026965.1. Taxonomy (NCBI): domain Eukaryota; kingdom Metazoa; phylum Chordata; class Mammalia; order Rodentia; family Petromuridae; genus Petromus; species Petromus typicus. The sequence goes on from PVIR01005771.1 coordinate 54,626, forward strand.
TCATAGCTTTCTCTTTCAGAGAACAGACAATATAACTTTCTCTTCTTTTCACAGCAGTTGTGTAGTGATTTCATCTGCTTCCTTTCCTGCCCTGGAAAAGGAATTTTTCATATGTACTAATACCCTTGGCATATCGTTTATACTTCTCCTTATAATAATACACTTACCCTTGTTTATAAAACATACCTACCCAGAACTGTGTAATTGTTTTTGTTCAATGCCATATCTACTTAATAAATGCCCTCTTATTATAATAAAAAGATAACATTGGTATGAATGAAGCAGATGGCCCTCTATTGGCTGCGTCCCTAATAACATTTTCCTAAAAGCCAGAACTTTTCTAACCAGTTACCATCATCTCTCAAATATTAGTGTGTGAGTTAACTACTATTGTTGTGACTTTATGTAGAGAATTTGAAATAGTCCCATACTTGAGAATTTTAAATTTCTTGGCTATATTTTTCTTTAAATGCCTTTTTAAGGGCTGGGGATTTAGCTCAGTGGTTCCAGCGCCTGTCTTAAAGGACACTGGTTCGGGGCTGGGGAGTTAGCTCAGTGGTTCCTGCGCCTGTCTTGCAAGCGCAAGGGCCCGGGTTCGATTCCCCGGTAACCACATAACAATACTGGGTGTGGAGACCCACACCCAGCAGCAACCAGTACCACAGACCACAGTGCGGGGCGTGGTGGCTCACGCCTGTAATCCCAGCACTCGGGAGGCAGAGGCAGGAGGATTGTGATGTGAGTTTGAGGCTGAGCTCAGGGCCAGCCTGAACCACAAAGCGAGACCCTGTCTCAAAAAACAAACAAACAAAAAAAAAAAAACAAAAAAAAGGACACTGGTTCGATCCCCGGTAACCACATACAATACTGGGTGTGGAGACTCATGCCTAGCAACAATCAGTACCACATACCACAATGCTGGGTGTGGTGGCTCACGCCTGTAATCCCGGCACTCGGAAGTCAGAGGCAGGAGGATTGCTGTGATGTGAGTTGGAGGCTGAGCTCAGGGCCAGCCTGAACTACAAAGCGAGACCCTGTCTCAAAAAACCTAAAAAAAAAAAAAGCCTATTTTTTTTTAAAAAAATAGGAAAATAGCTAGACATAGTGACTTATACCTGAAATTCCAGCACTCAGGAGGCAGGATTGCTGTGAGTTCAGGGCCAGCCTGAACTACAGAGCAAGATCCTGTCTCAAATAAAAAAAAATAGGAAAATAACCGGGCGTGGTAGTTTACGCCTGCAATCCCATCACTTGGGTGGCAGAGGCAGGAGGATTGCTAAGAGTTTGAGGCTAGCCTGGAGTACATAGTAAGTTCAGGGCCAGCCTGACCTACAAAGAAAGACCTTGTCTCAAAAAACTTAAAAAAAAAAAAAGGCAGGAATATTTCCCAGTTATTTCAAAGCCTGTATTTTAGACTAGAATCCTGATTCGTGGGCTAGGAGTGTAGCTCAGTGGTAGAGGGCATGCATGAAGCCCTGTGTTTAATCCTCCATACCTTAGGAAAAAAGATTGATCTTGATTTTTTTTTCACCTAGGATATCTAGAGGAAAATGTGCCTTCAAAGTCTTATTCAGCTGTCAGTTACCAAGCACAGGAGTGATTGTCTTAGTCACTGTTCTCCTTCCTGAGACAAAATACTGGACACCCACAGTGAAAGAAGGAATGGTTTAGAGTAGCTTGCAGTCTGTAGAGGTTTCAGTCTGATTGGCTAGCTCCAAAGCAGGGTGAGCAGAGGGGCATTACAGAGGAGAAACAGTCCATGGCAGGGAAAGTAGAAAGCAACGTGCAGCAGCAGGCAGCCAGCCTGCTTTTGCCCTTTGTCCCATCCGGGCTGCCATCCTTTTCATGGTGCGACTCAGAACTCTGCTAATTCCAGTCAGACTGGAATTTAACTGCATGGACTGATTTAACAGCATGCACCCTTACCTCAGTATCACACACTCTGGATCCAGCCAGTTCCGAAAAGCCCCACCAATGAGCATGTAAGGCTTTGAGAGGACATTTAGATACAACCTTAACATCGGTACAATCCCAAACACTGCCTAGAGTCAGTGAGTGGAGAGGGCATGTTCTACACCGTCATGAGGCCTGATGCCACAGAGAGTACCAAGTCTTTCCCCCAGTCAAGAAAATATCTTAAAGTTACATACAGTACACAGTTAGTAGCACTAACCAGCTAGATTCGTTGTTGCAGCCAATGTTTGTTGTTACTGAAAACACTAAAAGTTCCCCATCACTGAACTAGAGCAATCCAATGTGTCCACCTTTCTTGTGACGGTGTAAGATGATACAACACCCTGGAATGAGAAGTGGGGCGAAAGCGTGGACAGCAGGATGCAGAGCAGGTGACCACATATGTGTCCATGAACACAAGCATCTGACCCACAGTCAGCAGTCGCCAAGGTGGTCCCAAGGGGCCGGCAGGCAGCAGTGTACCCAGGTGGACAAAGCATTGGGTTCAGGTGCCGACAGGTTGCAGCAGGGCTGGTGCAACTGCGTTGTGTGGTGCAGAGCAGTGTGCACTTACAATGTGTAGATTGTCTCTGGAATTTTCCATCTAATGTGGTTGATTGCAAGCAGTGAGAACCCCAGACAGTGAAACCCTTGAAGGACAGACTCCTGTAAGTCAGCACACCAAAGACTAGGAGAAACCGTGCAGGTCACCATGAGGAGGAGGGAAACCACCTCAGCTTAGGCATGCAAATCTACCGCAGCATTCGGCACGGAGCATGGAAAGTTTGTGTTATAACATTGGTAAGGTTGATGTCATTTAGGTAGAAAACTTACAGCCAGTATTTCATCAAACCCAACACAAGATGGTAAACCATTTTAAAGGAAAAGTGTTAAAATCCAGTGGCTGATTGGGTGTGACTCTAGGAAGATGTGACTGGATACCAAGGTGTGAAAATACCTAGTGTTTTAGACAGGTGTTCGGAATATGAAGTAACATGACCATCTGTAACAGTAGGAATGATAAAGAGGTAGATGTAAATAGATGGAACGGAAGAGAAAGCAGTAAATCTGGAAAGTTACACAGTCTAACTTGAAGTTGACCTCTGAAAAATCTGAGTGGCCTTTCTAAGGGTACATTGGCAGTGAGAGTAGACAGTGGTGCAGGAGTCAGTGTCAGACACATACCGAGAAAATAGAGGGGACAACCAGTGGGCAAGAGAGTGCAGCTGGATAGGAGGACAGGGTAGCCACGGTGGATAACAGTTAACTGTGGAAAGGATATTGAAGTTTCCTAATACCGACACACACAAAAACATATGTTGAGTTGATGTATATATGATGATCTGAATGTGATCATTATACAATACATGGCATACATTTCAGAATACCACATTGTACCTCATAAATAGGTATAATTACTACCTCCCAATTTTTTTGAAGGTCTTGAGACAAGGTCCTACCTATGTACTTCAGGCTCGTTTAGGCTGGTCTTGAATTCACAGCGATTCTCCTGCCTCAGCCTCTCAAGTGCTGAGATAATAGGTGGGCACTACCATACCAGTCCCAACATTTTTTTCAAGTTTTAGAAAGATACATCCCAAGAAGTATTCAGACAAAAAGTTTATTGCAGGCGAGAACAGAAAGGAAAAACTGAAAACAACTAAGAGCCAAAAAGAAGATTCAGATTAACTCTTGTGCTGCAAGCACCATGACTGCACATAAGACTAGAAAAGTCCTTGTCATTGTGTGAGACAAGATGGCATTCCGACAGGAGGATCGCTGGCCCTGCGCGGCCAGCTCTAGTTTGACTTTCATCTTTTTATTGTTTTTTTTTTTTTTTTTTTTTTTTTTTTTTTTTTTTTTTTTTTTTTTTTTTTTTTGAGACAGGGTCTTGCTTTTGTAGTTCAGGCTGGCCCTAAGCTCAGCCTCCAACTCACAGCAATCCTCCTGCCTCTGCCTTCCTACTGCTGGGATTACAGGCGTGAGCCACCACACCCGGCACTGTGCTATGTGGTACTGATTGCCGCTGGATGTGAGTCTCCAGGCCCAGTATTGTATGTGGTTACCGGGGATCGAACCTGGGCCCTTGAGCTTGCAAGACAGGTGGCAGAACCACTGAGCTAGATCCCCGGCCCTGGCTTTCATCTTTGACAGGTTCCTCTATTTTCCAGGGCTGCTGACACCAACACAGACTCTGTTGCTCGATCTGGTGTTATCAAAACTCTTGTTGTGATAAAACTTGTGCGATTCTTCTGTGCCCAATGCTACAAGAAAAGATTAACCGACAAGAGCATATTGGGTAAATTCTGTAGGTTGAAGTGAAGCACAGCCTTCTTATTAAGGCTACCTCAAGACAAGAGAGGGGAGTCACTGCAGACAGGCGTGGTAGCACACTCCTATAACTCCAGTCCTTGGGAGGCTGAGGCAGGAGGATCCCTGAGAGTTTGAGGCCAGGCTGAACTATACAGCAAGACCCTGTCTCAAACAACAACAGAATTGAAAATCCAAAAAAAAGGAGGAGGCAGTGCAGAAAAGACAAATTTCAGACAAATGTCACACCCTCCACAGACTCAGCCCCAGGAGGAGCCAGACGTGAGGTGGAGCTGTCACGGGTTTTATTGGAACCCCTAACAGAGACCTGGGCTCCTCAGTACCCCCCCTGAGAATAGAAGTGGCTCAGAGGAGAATCTATGGGTTTTTCCATATATTTAGACTTTCCCGAGTGTACAAGTATGTGGGCTGATGTGTGTGTACATGCACGAATATGTGTGTGTCGAGAAGGGGTTAGGACTCATCCATTAGTGAAGTGTAACTGAGTGAAATCTAACTACAGCTATCTAACAGCTGAGAGTCATCATGCAAAGTTTTGTAACAGAATGATTCTCACCCAGCACAGGACTCTTCTGGAACTTGCCCCTGCCAGGCACCAGGCGTGGGCAGTTTGAGGGTCAGCATGGTTGCATGGGGGCGCAGTAGGTGGCGGCCAGACTTGAGGAACAAGTCTGCAGCCCTTGAGGGTCAGGGGCATGAGAGTAAAGGTCATTATTTACAGCATTTCATGAGTCCTAGGCGGGCGTGCACCTCCAGCTCTCTTCCACCTGAAGACATCTAAGACAAAGAATAGACTTGGGGAACAAGCCCTCAGACACAGACCAGGCACAGGTCCCCCGCACTCTCGTCATAACTTTGGATTTCTGAATGAAACCTTTCTATAAACATGACTTCACCAGTGTGTAGTTTCAGTGATTTTGTCTCCTGTAAACTCTAACTTAATATCTTCTACGGCGTTAATATCGTCCTTTCCAGACAGACTTTTCATTGTCTCCTGGTGTCCTGCTTGGTGAAGTGCTCATTAATTATAATGAGCTATCGGCCCTCCCCAGAGTCTCCACAGGAAGCAGAGTAGACCTCCTCCTTGATTCACAGACTGGCGCAACAACTCTAGGGAAAGCCACAGAGTTCCCCGCAAGACAGGGAACTTTACAGGTGGAGTTCTCAGTTACTTTCTTGTTGCCACACAATACTAGGTAACTACTACAGTAAGGAGGAAAGGTCCATTCTGGTCCACAGTTTGGAGAGGTTTCAGGCTCTACCTTGCACAGCACATCCAGCTATAGACCCATTGGCGGACTGACCCAGTGTCACATACCCACGATCCAGCCTCCAGCCACCTCCCAAAGCCCCACCTATGAGCACGGGAGAGTTTGGGGACATCTAGATACAAGGCATAACACTGATCTGTTTAGTTTATTTATTTATTTATTTTTTTTTTTTTAGGTTTTTTGAGACAGGGTCTCGCTTTTGTGGTTCAGGCTGGCCCTGAGCTCAGCCTCAAACTCACACCACAATCCTCCTGCCTCTGCCTCCCGAGTGCTGGGATTACAGGCGTGAGCCACCACGCCCGGCACTGTGGTTTGTGGTACTGGTTGCTGCTGGGTGTGGGTCTCCACACCCAGTATTGTTATGTGGTTACCGGGGAATCGAACCCGGGCCCTTGCGCTTGCAAGACAGGTGCCGGAACCACTGAGCTAACTCCCCGGCCCCATGTTTAGTTTTTTTTTTAAGTTTTGTTATAAACTTAAACCAGTACACTCATGTTTGTTCTCAAAAAGTCAATAAGTCACAATTTTCCCAAACCGAGCTAAAACTTCAGGAATTTTACAAAATCTCTAGGAAAAGGAAAAAGCCTGGTATGTCCCTGCTATTGTATCTCTTAATGTAGAAATACTTGTTTCATGTCATTCATTTTTTTCATGTCATATTGGAGTCAAACTTTACTAATTAGCAGAAAGAGCTTGCTGAAATTAATGAATATTATGCACACTTTAAAATACAGAAATGTGCATATAAAAAACAAACTTATAGCACTTTTGTAACACATATGAATACCTAAAACTCCAAATGATTGCTAATCAGTGTCACCAAAACAGATATTAGTAGTTTTTTTTTTTAAGGATTATAGCTAGGAGTGGTGGTACACACCTATAATCCCAGAATTCAGGAGCCTAAGGCAGGAGGATCATCACGACTTTATTTTTAGGAGTTTTTTAGTGAGGTGAGGACTTGGTTTGTAGTTCAGGCTGGCCCTGAACTCACTATGTAGCCCAGGCTAGCCTTGAACTCACAACAGTTCTCCTGCCTCACAAGAGAAAGGTCCTGAGTTTGATCCCCGGTACCACACACTACAGTGCAGGGCATGGTGGCTCATGCCTGTATTCCCAGCACTTGGGAGGCAGAGGGAGGAGGATTGCTGTGAATTCAAGGCCAGTTTGGTCTATATAGTGAGGTCAGGGCCAGTTTGAACTACAGTGCAAGATCCTGTGTCAAAAAAAGAGAAATGATCAGGAATATGAGTCAAATGTCGACTTTCAAAAAATATCTCAAACTGAGGGAATAAAGAGGAGAGGAGAAAGAAGAGAGGAGAGAGGAAGACACAACCTGAGGTTTTCTGGATGCCTGTGAAGGATTCACAGCATTACCTCAGACTGATATTAGAAGTGAAGAAATAAAAGTGTATTTCAGTCACTAATTGGCAAAGAAAAAAAGTTCTTCTAAAGAATTCTACCTAACAAAGACAGAAGATAAAACTGGGGAAAAGTCTCCACTTTTAGACTTTCAAATACATTATTTAAAGGTCGTCAGTCTGCTCTGAAATTATTACGGGAAGGCTTGCTGGGATTTACTGTGAGGGAAGTGGCTCTTAGGAGGGCAGGCTTAGCATCCACGAGTTTAACCACCTGGGATGGGTGCAGGTGAGCTGGCCTGTACAACCCACCCACTGTGCACTCTGACAGCCAAATCAAACCTGTGTCTGTCTGAGACTTAACAGCTGACCTTTTAGTCAGGTGTGGTGACACAAACCTGTAATCCCAGCACAGGGGAGGTTGAAGCAGGAGGATTACAGTGAGTTCAAGGCCAGCTGGGATACATAGTGGGTCTAAGGCCAGTCTGAGCTACACAGTGAGATCTTATCCCAAAAGAAAACAAAGCACAAGTGAGCTTTTAGTCACGGGCAGTACAGAGACAGCCAAACAGCGACCCCATAGCCACAGCCTGGATGGTGACCTGGTTTTCTTAGTGAGGCACAGGCTGAGCAGGGGCAGGAAAAACTGCACGGTGAGTCCTGTGTGGCTGCAGATGCGCGGGATCTTTTATTTATTTATTTTTAAAGCTTTTCAGTAATGAAAAATTTTAGGAGCTCGAGCATTGCCTCACACGCACAAAGTCCTCTGCTCAAAATATATCAATGACACTATGAGGAAGACGGCCTGGACCTGCCGTGCCTGACCTGACCCTGCAGCAGCTCTGTCTGGGTCTCCCACTCTCCTGGGGGGTTGGGAGGGTTGGGCCTCTGCTCTGCTGGGCAGGACCAGGTGCCTTGTGCACTTGCCTTAATAAATTAGTACAAGGAGGAAAAATACATCAGTAAAAAAATTGAGTATATGGGCCGGGGAGTTAGCTCAGTGGTTCTGGCGCCTGTATTGCAAACGCAACGGACCGGGTTCAATCCCTGGTAACCACCTAACAATACTGGGCCTGGAGACTCACACCCAGCAGCAATCAGTACCACATACCACAGTGCTGGGTGTGGTGGCTCACGCCTGTAATCCCAGCACTTGGGAGGCAGAGGCAGAATTCCTGTGATGTGAGTTTGAGGCTGAGTTCAGGGCCAGCCTGAACTACAAAGCGAGACCCTGTCTCAAAAAAGAAAAAAAAAAATTGAGTACATATTTAGCATTAGGAATAAGAAAGAATTACTGATAGTAGTATTGGATAAAATAATGACATGTTCTTCTGTTAGAAAATGTCTGTTACTATTTTTAAAAAGATAATAACATTGAAGGGGCTGGGCATTTAGCTCAGTGGTTTCTGTGCCTGTCTTGCAAGTGCAAGGGTCGGCGTTTGATCCCCCAGTAACTACACACAATACGCCCAGCAGCAATCAGTACCACATACCACAATGCCGGGCATGGTGGCTCACGCCTGTAATCACAGCACTCGGGAGGCAGAGGCAGGAGGACTGCTGTGATCTGAGTTTGATGTTGAGCTCAGGGCCAACCTGAACTACAAAGTGAGACCCTGTCTCAAAGAAAACACAAACACATTGAAATATTTAAGGAAAAAAATGAAACAATTTCTGGAGTATGCTTTACTATGTTCCAATCAGAAGCAATTTTAATTAAAAAAAAACTTTATTAAATTTATTGTGTTGGGGATAAAACCTGGCGCCACCTGCATGTTAAGCAAGTACTCTACCACTGAGCTGAATCCCTCTCCCGGCCCTAAGAGAATTTTTTCAAGTGCAAGAAAGATAAAAGTATGGCAAATGACTGATGATTGTTGAAGTTGTATGCAATACGTATGAGTTAAATTTTTCAGGAAAAGTTCAAAACAAAACAAAAAAATGTGCTGAAAGAGCAGCAGATGGTATCATTGTGCCTGGAAAGAAAATGTCCCTCTCCATGTGTGGTCACTTGGGCTATCCTTGCTTGGGACTATTTGAATCACAGTTTGCTCTATTTTTTTTTTTTTAATAAAGGATTACCTTTATCTAATTCAACCAACCAGGCTGGTGTTGTTTGAGATTGTTCTTTCTGTCTTCAATAGCTAAATTTATCACCTACTGTTGTGAATTTTGTTTTCCTTGGGCTGTAGTACACTGATCCCCAGGGAACTGGACACTCAACAGAGACCACAAAAGAGAGATGATCACAATGCTGGTGTGACAGCTAGCAGGATGTCTGTCTCCGTGACTGCTCTGGAGCACCCGGCAGATGTGCTTTTCTTGCGGTCTGAGTGCTCAGCACAAATGCGGGGCTATGCCTGGTCCTCAGGTTGCTCTCCGGCGCTGCTCACTCTCTGGTGCTGCTCCTCTGAGCTGGTTCCTGGAGCTAAGAGCCACCACCCTGCTCCCCTCCACCCTGATGCTTCCGCCTCGAAGTCAGCCAGGGCTGGCTTTCATTCTCCAAAATAGTAAAAAGAATCTTCCCTTCTCTCAGTTGTCACAGTTTTGGTCCAGGGATGCAAAATAGACTTATGCAATAGTAGAACAAAGTAAAGAGACCGAGTTCAGACGGACACCCTGGCCCTGACGCCCATGGCTGGAGATGTTGGTCTGATTAACCTCCGTAACGTTATGCTTTTCCTGAGCAGAATGAAATCATATGAGGAACTTTCCCAAGTCCAATGCATAGAAAGTTACCAATATGAAGAGTAGGTTCTGACAATATTTCATATGACTAAGTTGCATTGTATAAAAATGAAAAATTAGGGGGCTGAGTGGTCCTAATGTCTCCCAGGTCCCAAATTCAATCCCTGGTACCACAATGCAAGGTGTGGTGGCTCACACCTGTAATCCCAGACTCAGGAGGCAGAGGCAGGAGGATTGCTGTGAGTTCGAGGCTAACTTGGGCTACATAAGTGAGTTTAGGGTCAGCCTGAACTACAAAATGAGACCCTGTCTTAAATGAGAAAGAAAGAAAGAAAAAGAGAGAGAAAAGAAAGAAAGAAGAAAGAAAGGTTATACACTAATTTTTTTCAATAAACCAAATAAATACACTAAAACTTTCTTCTAAAAAGATGGCAGAGTAAAGAAGTTATGCCATAATACAGAGAATCACCTCAGTTTCTCTGCCTTATGTCTTATTTTTGACATACTGAATTTGTTTGTTTTTAATTTTGCCACCTAATATAGTTTTGACTCTTTGAAACCATATAGGTAAATTGAGTGTCACTCTGAGAAAAAACAGGCAACCTGGGCTGTGACTTGGATTGCTCTGAGCAGTTTATTATTCAATTTGCAGTCAATGCTCAGAGCTGTTACTTACTCGAACCCTGCTTTTTATGAAATTGTTCAAGGCATTTAGACATCTTGCATTAATAAACAGTTATTTCTGACAGCAAAATTTGAGCCATGACAATGAAACTGAAGAAACCTAACCTTTTCCCATCCTCTCTTTAGAGAAAGAGGTTGCAGGAAAGGCTAAGTATCTCTTTAACGATACTTATTTAAGTCATGGCTCAGGAGCTACATGACGCTTTGAAACCACAAACATTTTCCTCTAATGAACAGTAACAAGAAACACATTGCACGTGTCTCTAACATGTGCCCACCAGCAGGAGGGTTGGGTCAGCCCCACAGGAAGCCTGGTTGCCCTACACTTCTCACTTCTATGATATGGGGCCTCATTTAGATATAATTTTATTGACTTGTATCACCTAGCTTCCCATGACAATAGCAAAAGCCTGAGATAATCCTAAACAGAAAATGCTTCTTTCCACTCCAGTCTGGGAGGTTTCAACCCCTGACTGGGCAGGCCTGTTGCTTTTATGCCTCTGGGGTGAAAGGGGGATCAGGGTCTCACTGTGTAGTTTTGAGCAGCCTTGAACTCGCTGTGCAGGCCAGCCCGACCTCAGACTTGTGGTGCTCCTCCTGCCTCAGCCGCTCGAGTGCTGGCATGATAGGTGCGTGCCACCACTTCCAAGAATACCTTATTTCTCTTGTATTACAAAATTGAGTATGGTTTGTACTCTGCTTTCTTTAATAACCTTCAAATTGCAAATGTTTCTAAATTGTGGTCATATTTTCTGGACAAAATTTGAATTTCTCAATGGCTTGTAGGTCTCTTGAAATGTTAAAAAAATGGCTCATAGTTCTTTTGTTCTCCATATAAAAGCTTAGACTTGTACAAATAGTTGATGTCTAATGCTTTCTCCACTTGCACAAAAGCTTAGCTGGGGTTACTGTAATCAGGATAATCAAGTCACTTTGGGGCATGTCTGTGCAGCGATTCCTGAGATGAATGACATGTGGGCCAGCAAATCGAGGGGCAGTGTCGGGAACTGTGGACAACTTACTTGGATTTAGGACTTACTTGGACTTATGGATGTCTCCCCTGCCTTGCGGATCAACTGCTGGGATTATCGCAGACATCTGCCTCACCCTGTGGGATCTTAACCTACAAAGATTACTGCACTAGGATTATTGGCCTTAAAATTTACTTACTTGAATTTACTTACTTGGATTTAAGGATGTCTGCCCTACCCTGCCCTCCAGGATCTTCAACTGCAGAGATTATTGTGGGTGGTCGCCCTGTTTATGAATGCTGAGATTATGAGTGTAAAGGTACAGTGAGTTTGACGGATTGGCCCCTTTCTGCTTGTGTAGTATTTGGCCTTTTGCTGCTTCTGCTGCTCCTCAGAGCAGCAAGAGTTGAGTTTGAGCTCAGCCTTTTTCTCAAGGTTTCAACTTTTTTGTTTGGTGGTTGTAAATCCTCTTGCTGTGAGACTCATGGGGCACTGGAGCTTGCCACGAGGGTTCTTGCAGCATCCTTTTCCCCCTGTCTCCCACAGGGGAGGACCCACCCCAATTGTGGGTGGCACCAACCGATAGGCTTGTGGCCTGGATGGAGTGAAAGGGAAAGGAGGAAGCTGGCTTGCAAGTGAAGTTCCACTGTGTCTTTCAATGCCAACTCATACCAGCGACCCTCCAGGGAACTTCCTGGCTCTGCCTCTTACTGGGGCGGCATCCTTGATCGTCAGCTAGGTTTGATTCTTGATAGGTGTATGAGTTAAGGTCCTCTGGAAGACTGGAGTCTTCCAGAATCTGTGCTTTGGTGGAACTGGATGTGGAAGGGAGGCTCTGGTGCTTGGTTCTCCTGTGACTGCTACTGCAACAAGAGAAAAGGTCTTGCAGAGGTGTGCAGACACATACATTTCCACATGTACCTGTAGGAGTGAGACCTGAGATTTACACAGAACCCATTCCACTTTTCTGTGTATTATTTACAGTAAATTTTTTTGAAACAAGGTTTCCCTACATGATCTAAGCAGGCCTTGAACTCAGAGCCCACCTGCCTCAGCCTCCCAAGTGCTGGGATTCAAAACTTACTGTCACTCACTCCAGAATGTTTACAGTAAGTTTTAAGGAGATTAAAATGATAATAACATGTTGAATGGATATTTTATTGCTATGCCTTTAAGATACAATTCAGGGGAATGGGAAAAAGTGAGAATCAAGGTACATCATACACGGGCACAAATTCTCAAGGTTGAATATGATCACAGTGTATACCTTGAATGTACCAATGAACTCAGTAAAGGAAAAAAAAACACAAATTAGAGATACACTGTAAGATGGAAATGAGAAGAGATATACTTCAGTGCTAGAGGGCAAAGGCAGAGCTCTGAAGCCAAGGGGCAGTGCATGAATTTCACAAGATAAGCACTCAGTGGCTACACTCCTAGGGAGGGCAGCGGGTGGCAATAGAAAGGGTGTCAGGCTCAGTGACTCAGTAGCCTGGCACCTTCGGTGGAAGGACACATCCTTCACTGGTGTGACTGTGCTGCTGACCAGGGCCTATTTCTGATGGACAGTGGACACAGAGCCCAACTTGTGACTCCCAGGTAACACTGGCAAGAAGCCCTGGCATGTGTGGCTCTGTTCTTCCTCTTCCTCTATGGGTGAATGCACTGGAATACACTGACCCGGGCCACACCAGCCAGGGCCAGGGCCACAGCATCTGACTGTTCATCTCTAGTTCTTTCTCTGCAGAGCTGCTTGGCTTTTTTTTTGAATCTTACAACGTTGCGTTTCTTTTTAGTTCAGGCTGGCCCTGAGCTCAGACTTGAATTTATAGCAATCCTGCCTCTGCCTCCCGAGTGCTGGGATTACAGGCATGATCCACCATGCCCAGCACTGTGGTATGTGGTGCTGACTACTGGTGGGTGAGAGTCTCCACACCCTGCATTGTTGTATGTGGTTTCCAGGGATGAGTCCCTGGTCCTTGCACTTGCAAGGCAGGCACTGGAACCACTGAGCAAAAGCCCTGGCCCAACAGGAAGAGTCAAAATTTGTACCAAATGGAGCAACTGACTGACTTAGTGAGACATTTTCTCCAGTTAAACTGAATAGTCTCATCCCATTTGCTAAGAGTTCTGGGATTCCTCCAAATTACAAAAATGACACACGGATTTGCTTCTATTTTCCTGGAAAAGTTTAATTTTTAATCATGGGAAAAGATCATTATTTGCTTTATGCTTGACAATTGTCTTTCTATTTTTTTTTGTCCTAGTAATAAATTATTTCAAATGCATTGATTTATTTTAAAGAAAAAATATTTTAACTGGGCGTGGATACTCAGGCCCAGCAGCAGCCAGTACCACATATCACAGTGCTGGGCGTGGTGGCTCACGCCTGTAATCCCAGCACTCAGGAGGCAGAGGCAGGAGGATTGCTGTGAGTTTGAGGTTGAGCTCAGGACCAGCCTGAACTACAAAGTGAGATCCTGTCTCAAAAAACCTTAAAATATATATATATGCATATATATATACACGTATATATATATATGCATATATATACGTGTATATATATATGCATATATATATACACACGTATATATATTAAAATATGCTATCTGGAATCTCAGAAGAGTACTGTGGAGTTGGGACCTAATGCCTAACGTCCTACTAGTGGAAGGAACTCATTCTTGGGCTTCAGAAAGAACTATAATAATATACATGTTCCATGAAATTTTCTATTTTATTCATTTGTAAGTGTAGAGTCCATTAAGTGTGATTGATCACATTGAAATTTTCACCTGTCAGTCCTCCGGTATGATGATTAAATTACACAATCTCTTTCAAGCTACTTAGTTTTTCTCAAAAACAGTTTAAGACATGAACAGCTGCTAGATGAAAAAATGGATTGCTTCTGTATTTTCTAGAATTGGAATGATTAAGTTAGGACTAGCCATAAACACACCCAGGGAAGTAAGTGTGACTCAGTTTCGCCAGTATGGTTTCCTCCTTTGCTAAGAGGCTTCCCAACCAGCTGCTTAAACCCCAGGAATGAACGGCCTTGCTTGTCTGGACAGGGGTCAGAGGCAGGGGTGTGTCCCAGTCCCTCTTCTGGTCTCACAGGTGCTGTCTGTCTGTCTTCAGCTAAATGCCTATAAATGCCTGTGTTTTGATGTTCCCTGTGTGGGGCATGGGCTGAGCTGTGGTAGGGCTCAACTCTACCTCATCATCTCCGTAAGCTCCTGTTTCCAAACACTGCCTCCTTCTGTGGTTCAGGGCTTGTTACAGCAATCTGTGAAAAGCCAGTGCTGAGAATCGGGCGCACTGTGAACTCCAGGAGGAGGCTGGAGGCTTCAGCTGACACAGGGCTGGGCCGGCCTCATGGAAGAGCCCGGGAGGACGGTGGTCAGGATGGGAGGCCCAGAAGACCCTGAGACTCTGAGGACAAGGCTCAGCGAGTTAGTTCCAGACCAGGAGAGAGATTCTTGTGGCTGCACAGATAGGGAAGGGCAGAAAGAAGCAAACACAGCAGAACGCAGAGAACTGAGACATTTTTCAAAGTTGCTTTCTTCTGCGGTGATAATGGAGAAACAATTGGCTGGTGAGTCAGGCTCAGTTAACACTTCTTTATCACACCGATTAAAACAGATGTTTTCTTGTTGGTGCACCTCTGTCCTCCTTTCCCTTGGAGGCTGAGGAAGAAGTGTCACTGGGAGCTCATGACCAGCCTAGACTACACAGTGAGACCTTGTCTCAGAAAACAAAACAGAACAAAACAAAGAAATGAGACCTGTCTGGGAAATGTGGCTGATAGCTCTCAGATCTCTGAGGTGTATAAACAGTTCAGTGTAGTTTGGAAAGTTAGCATGGAGCAACCCCACTTGATTGTTTTTATAAAGATTAATTTCACTGGTACATTTTTTGTATGGAATTGATATCTGCACATAACACAATTTCATTCTGTAAAGGAGAGGTTCAAGTCTGGCTAGGGCAAATGAACCATGTGCCTGTCTCCTGAGCCTGAAGGTTGAGAGGGAGACCCTTAGGGGCTTGAGCACACTCACTCCCATGCATTGAACCTTGTCAGAGGCCATCTTGACAGCCCCACCCCTCTTGTCTCTCACCCATGACCTCACCTTCCCCCATAGCTCATGCCATATAGACTCCCTGCTCACAAATTCTCTTATTGGGCAAATCCCTAGGTTAAACCAATAGACCCTCCCCTCTTCCCAGCCTTCACCCTGCCCTGTGACCCTTTGCTATGTATATGACACTAAAGCTTGAATAAATCAGAGAGTTCCAGAAACTTTCTCCAGGGTCTGTGACTGG